>UELX01003008.1:0-26267 GCA_900480035.1 Eupelmus urozonus
TCCTTATTGTGTATGTGTTGTTCGAATAAGATGTTTTTTTTTATTTATGTGATGTGAATGTTTAATTAAAATTTGTTGATTTTCAGAGAAATTAAATAAGTCCACTGTTTGTATGTTCGAGAAATTGACATTTTAATTTATGTTTAAACTTGCGTTAAAGGTTAAAGGAAATGAGTTGAAATCTAAGATTTAGATAATTCATGTAGACATTACCTAAATACCAATATAATCATGGCCATAACTTTAAGATGTATTCTTTTGTGTTATTGTAAACTAGTTAAAAACGTATGAATGTTTTCTAAAACATAAGAATTGTATCAAGTGCTGACTTATTCTTTTTTTGTGGGAAATTACAAATATATAGTTGATAATATAAAAAAGATGTGAATACATTTTTTAATTTATTGACCTAAAATATATTAGTTCCAAGACATTTCAAGCTGCTTTTTCTTTATCTGAAAATTGAAATCTAAATGTAATAGAAAATATTATATAAATGTATTCTTTTGCATTAAATTCTAAGTTTGATAATCTAAAAGAGTATAAAAATAGAAAAATTGTAAAGAAATATTTTTTTAATTCGCTTTCAAGAAATTTCAAGATGTACATTCTGATATCGAAAAAGGAATAAGGATTTTTTTATCTTTCAAACCTATTTTATTTCATTTCTCGGTTACATCAGATATAACTTAAATTCTTTCGCATAATTTCATTTCTCGTCCTACAAAATCAATTTTTTGCATTAAATAATGCGCGGTGGTGCATTAACTCCTCTAATTTTAAAGAAACTTGTAGCTCAAAGTAATAAAAGACAGGTTCGTTAACTTTTCCTTACAAAGCCGGCGACGATAAAAAAATACAAATTTCAAAAAAAGGAAACTCTGCTGGACACGAAAAAAGCTGTATAAACGCTTGTTAAAATTTTGTAACGTTTTAATTCCACCTGTATTTGATTAGATCTAAATCACGTTAACTTTTTCAAACGAGTTCCACATCCTATCTTTGACTTATTTCCCTCGGCGCGTTTATCTCAATTTTTTCAAGAACCGAATAATTACAACTAAAACGAACGATTATACAAACGGCTATCGTCAAACTCCTCACCAACAATTTTCATATTCACAGCCAGCGCGATGATTGAGATATCCAACAAAAGCCATTGCAAAAAAGCCAGCCTTCGATACGCCACGATTACAGCCCGCGATACCATTCACAGCAGCGGTGTGTACAGATCTAAGCGCGATTTTTTCGTGTACCCTTTCTCACGGACAATCGCAAACACACTTGAAGAAAGAGAGAAGAAACGGAACCAGCGCTATATAAACTGTCCCAATTTTTTCCTCTCCCGATCGCTAGAAACTCGCCCCCGATCCTATCTCCATACCCACCGTAACCTTTGTCTTACCCTGACTTCTCTGTCGCAACGCCGTCTCAAAAATGCCGGCATTTCGCAATCGCAATAACAAAGCAGGTCGGTCAAACCGGCCGATTAAAAAAAATCGATCGACGGATAACCGCGCTCTGGATCCATACTCGTCTCAGGGTAGGTTTCGAAAAAGCGCTCTAAAAGAAACCACGCAGCTTAATTGCCACTCGCGGGAAAACTTTTATAGACAGCTACCCATATAAAAATAAAAAAACGCTTTTTCTAAATCACCGCTCGCGGAACGAGATAGCTAATAATAGCAGGCGCATAACGTTCGAGCCTCTGGCGCATTCCTCGGGGCGGCGCGTTTATTTCGTCTAATTATTTAAAGAGAGACCTGTCGCCGTGCCGAAGCTGTCCGGCCAGAATCGACCATTAGCCGGGACAATGATGGCTTTTCGTCGGCTCGTTTGTTAAGATTGTTTGTCGAGCTTTTTTGCAACGTCGCGTTGTCACGCGGATGAGGGTAATGTTGCGCTCGCGCCCGAGGGAACCCGGACAATCGGGGACGAGAAAATGTCGGTTTACACGGGAGTTAAACCAGCGATGGATTCCGTAGAGCGGGAAATTTCATGTTGGTATATAGGCCCGGTGTCTCCGCAAGAAATATTCCGAGCTATGCTCCGGTAAAGCAAAACGATAAATCAAGCGTTAATCACCGCACCTGAATTCTCTTCTTAAAAGGCGAAGAATCGAATCGCCGCTTCATTAAGTACTCAGCGCGTGATCCGGTCAATTAAACTACCGGCCGACCGGGCTCGGCATGTATCTACTGCGCTGGTTAGATGTGTATATGCGTATTCCAAAGTTTGGCTGCGTTTTTCCACTTTCCAAATCCGTCGCTGGAATAAAAAAGAACGCGGCTCGCTTTCTCCGCTCGAATTCCGCGGATAGCCAGCTCATAAACACATCTTTGGCTCGATATACATATTATATGAGTGATTGATCGTGTCAGGCTGGAATGAAAAGTGAAACGCCCGGAAGTTAGAGGATATAGTTCCTTGGATTGTGGAAACGTGGATGGTATGGAAGTAGGTCGTTTTTTAATGTGTTTTGACTATTAATTTTTCCATAAGTTATTCAAGATTGTGCAACTTCTGTTCCACATCCTTGACGTTTCTTATACTTCCAAATAAAAAAATCTCAAAAAACGCTCTCAAACAAAGAGTGCATAAAACCAACTCTCACCCAGAAACTATCCACTACTAACCGAAAGATAGAAAAGGTAAACACGCCAGCCTCTCTCTCCGTGCATAAAAAAATTTCGCAATGTTTACAATCCCTCAGCAATCGTCCAACCTCATCTCGCCGACCTCCAGACAAAGGAAAACTATTCTCAAGCAAAAGCCGCGGTCCTCTATACCAAGCCTGGCGATAAAAAAGAACGGTAAAAGGGAAGTGGCCGGGCTGGAGGGGTAGAGTCTAGAATGTGCGGACAGCGTCGGCAGCAGCCTTAAAGATACATACGCAGTAGTCCTGCTGCAGGTCTGCCGAAGTCGCGGTAAACACGTACTACAGCCTGCGCGCACCACTGCACTTTCTCCGCCCGCTGCTAAGTGTATCGTAAGTGACATAATTCCGTTTTATAGTGTCCGGCGCGGGCTCTAGTTTATAGAGGGGGAGTCGCAGTTTTCCTCGGGAATCGGTCAGGCTAGCATCATGAGATTTTCGGCGGCTCTGATGCTACTGTTTCTCCTGGACCTCGGCGAGGTAAGTACATGCAACTAAGCTAAGCGTATGCGTGTGTGTCTGTCCTGTCTATATAATGTATAGCAGGTTGCGGAAAAGCGAAAGGCGGCGGCCTTAGAGTTAGCGAGTAGGGAAAAAAATAAAGGAGAGGAGTGTAAGCGTAAGCTGGCTGTAGGCTGGAAGAATGAAACGCGATGTATAATTAAGTGGGATAATCGGCGAGGATAATAAACGACTTTTTTGCCGAGCGATTTATTCCATGAGCGCGGATATTCAAATTGTGAGGGAAAAGTAGCTAAGACGGCTTTTTGGGGGAAGATTCTGGAAAAATGTGGGGTCTGGTTTTTCTGGGATGGTTTGATAACGCTTTTATAGTTTATCATTTTCTTGGGAAACGAGCGAGTAACGCAATAGACTATGTGCATAATGGTATCAATTAGAATTAGAGGTACTTTGCGAATCTGGTGCTTGCCGGTGATCGGATTATTGCTGGTAAATTATCGGGCTATTAAATCGTTTTTTTTCGAGCTGCGAGCGCTATTTGAGCGTTTGAATATTGCGCTTTCTAGTTGAGTTTGTAGCGAGGGGGATGGTGGGGATTAACAGATGATAAAGCGATTTTTGTGTTTTATGTATGGGAGAAGGTTATGTAAAATAATAATTTCATTCCGCGTATTCATGATAATAACGTTTTAGGTTTATTAATAGTGGGTATATGTTGGAGGTTGGCTTTACCTTATTATTTCTAGTTTAGTAATAATTATAAATTTTCTATTAAGAAAATCATTAACTTTGCGTTTAACGCAAGCGCGAAATAAGCTTCTAAATCTTTGTAAATAATTTGTTTGAACCATATACTTTATGTCGAGTGAAAATATAACTTTCGATTTCAAAGAGAAATAAAATGAACTGATACCTATAAATGTAAATTTATGCAAGAAAGTATATATCACAGTTTCGAAAAGAAAGCGTATCAAAACAAACTCTATCACTATATACCGGCTTAAAAAGAAAATAAAAAACTCAAATACATAATAATAATTCTCACCGATATTATCTTTTCAGGTCCAGGCGGAAAGCGCGCATCAGTCAGAATATCGGCTTCTGCAGACGATAGCCAGCTTCACTAAGCGCAAAAAAGAAGAAAAGAACAAGCAGGACCTGAGCAAAATTCCAGGCATCCCCTGGGTTGATTATCCACTTTATCATGAGATTCCGCAGACTAGTTTCAGCTGTGCCCATGTGCCGGCTGTGCCTGGGATGTATGCCAATATCGAGACGGGTTGTCAGGTAGGCAGATGGTTAAATAGTAATTGGAAAATTGTTTTATTTAGATAGTGATGAGCGTAGTTTGAACGGGCTTGAGTTTTAAAATTGAAAAATTTGAGCTCAGTCTTTATAGTGATAATTAATAAATAAGTTAATAGTTCCTTTTATACAAATGAACTGCACCTACACTTATATGATAAGTATCCAAAATGTATTTCAAACATTTTATATGGATCAATAATTATACAAATAAATGACGCACATAAAAGAAGACAATTAATATTCTCTTATACCATGGACTGTAGGTATACCACGTGTGTCACGACGGTCGTGAGGGCGAGCAAGGGGCCACTTTCCTGTGCGCAAACGGCACGATATTCAACCAAAAGGAATTCAACTGCGACTGGTGGTACAACGTGGATTGCGGCAACGCGCCGAGATTATACGAGTAAGCTTTATGTTTTCCAATAAATACTCCATGGATTTCAGTCTCTCAAATTGTGCACTTTCATTTTTAGCTTGAATTTGGATCCTGAGACTAATCCGTACGTCCATCCGGCGCACAAGGAATACATTCGGCGCGAAAGGCTTGGGAGAATTGTCGTATTGTAGATTAACGTTTGTCGAATTGTATTATAATGTAATATATTAATCTTTTGTATTCAAATAAAAGCTATATTTTATTAGGCGACTAAATATTTATCAAATACGAGAGTTTCGATTATAAAAGAATTAATCACTATATTTAAAAAGTATTATTAAACTCAGTATTATTAAAAGTCATGATAGATTAAAAGCTCATTACGCACCTAGTGCACTAACGCGATTGCAAACAGTCTATTCTAAGAGCATGCAATGCGTACAGATATTTTTTCTTACTATATACGTGCGGAAAAGCTTGACTTTATGCACATTGTATGGAAAGTACTTTAAAATGATACAAATGTATTTTTATCTTTCGTATCCAAAAATTCATATTGAACCATTTGTGCTAATTCGTAATATACTTAATTAGATTTAATAAGACAATTTATCTATAAAAAATGTAAATATAAACTGCTCTTGCATTAATATTTTAATTATGTTCACGAATAACTCTAGTGTTTAATTTCTTCAAATATTGCAAAATTGCAATTTGTGTTTATGATAACGGAGATAATCATTGATAAGCAAAAAAGACATACATAAATCTTAATTTTAGCTAGTTAATAAAATAACTACAAAAGTCGCCAAAAGCTGATAATATACGAATATAATTTCGAAAATTTTTCCGAAACTTTTTTTGCCTTATAAAAGTTTATATTTACTTAGAAAAGTCAGATATATTCAACAAATAATTATAATACATCTAAAAATAAGTTAAAAAAGGGGGTTTTATGTGTCATTATACTGAAATTTTGTAAAAAAATATTTTTTCTTAATCTAAGAAATAAACTATATGAAAAAGAATTGCTACAAATTCATTGACACTTAGCATTGTCAAACTTAAAACAAGAAGATAAAATAAATATTTTAAATAAAAATTCTCAAATCTTTAGACTGACGAGCCAAAGTCAGAAAATATGCACAGATTGCCAGAATTAAAAATGCTTTTAAGAAATTCAATTTTTTTTGCCGGCTTATTTGCTATTAACTTAAAAAATAAGACAGAAAAATGTTCTATGAATAATCTATGTAAAATTTCTTAAAAATGGTATATGTTTCATAGAGCTTCATAGAATTTTTATAAGTCTTCTCATCTACATCCGTAAGTTTCTTAGATATGTTTTGTAACTTATTGATCGCAGAAAATTGTTCTATAAAAAGCTTTAAAAATCGATGGAACATTATATTATTTATGAAAAATTTGATCAAACTATAAAACATGTCTCAAATCAGTTTATAATTATTCATAGTTTTCTATTAGAAAGAAACAAACTAAACTTTATAAAAAACTAAGAATAATTATGAAACTGTAGGATTAGAAATAAAAAATTATAAAAATAGTGTAAAACTCTTTGTACCATGTCTATTTTAAGAGATTTTTTACATATTTTTCATCAATTTTCATAGAAATTTTCTTTATTTTTTCATAGAATATTTTTCTGCCAGACGCAAAATTAAAAAAAATGCGGATTGCGTTGTATTTATAGATACTGAAAAACATCAAAAAACACTATCATTTCTTATTTAGAGTATAACTAATTTTAATTATTCTCTCATACCTTTTTATAAAAATATATACATCATGAATTAAAAAATCGTTTATTTAATTGTTTATAAACAATTATATTTTTGAAATTTTTAAATTTGTTATTTGAAAATTTTAACGAATACTTGATTTGACTCATACGTGTATAGAACTTATTAAAACGATTTAACAATACGATAAATTTTTTAGTGAATGTCCTTAAATATCTAGATGGTTGATAATTATAATTCCAATCGTACTTTTACCGTATTATACAAATGTTTATCGAAGAATACAGTAGATGTCAGTATACTCCAGTAACAGTACGCTATTAGTGAAACTTGTTATCATGTAATAAAGTAGATGATCTATTTTATCGACCAATTAAACGCTTTCAAATATAAATATATTCAAAACATATTTCTTATTTTTAAAGATTATAATAGTTATTTATAATACTATCTCGTTAATAAAGCTCTTTTTAAAAGATTAAAGTAACTATATTCTACTATCAATAAAAAAATTATATAAAATGTTTAGAATAATTGTAAAGCTTATATATTCTATAACATTAAATGTTGTATCAAAATCATTTTTTCCAAAAGTATTATAATCTTTTTGGTGCTTGTCTTAATTAAAAAAAAAAATACAGAAAATTCTTGTAAGAATAAATACGTGAATTTGGCTTAAAAAATTGAAATAAAAATCCTATTTTATGAAGTAATAGTAAAATTTAAGCAGTTCAAACTAGAATACAAACCCGCCCCATTAAACCGTCTCATATCATCAGCACAAACTAATACGTTAAAAAAGAAGTATTCCAAATCCATCCCAATCCACCCATTCAAAAAAACCCTAAACACCCTCCCACACACCAGCCATCTTCAAATCTCCGCGGCAACCAGCAGACGCGACCGAAGCGCCTCACCTCCGCACCAACAGCTGGCAGCACGCTCCCCACACCCACACACTCGCTTCTCAAAGCAAAACCTCTCCTCTCTTTTCCACCTCTCACCCACCTCGCTCCCCTCGCGCCAGCGCGATCGACTTTACGATTGAACGCGCGCTTGCGCGCACACACAGCCACACGCTCAGCTCAACCCTATATACACACCCAGCCACACTCCGCAGTCCATGAAAAGGGGAGGGGTACGCTATTATCATTACGCGCGCAAGCGTCCATCCGATAGCTGGCTCCCTCTACAATCCAACCCAACAACCCAGCACAATAAGTACCTTCTCTCTCTCTTTACTCACACAGCCTCAGAGAAAGCAGAGCCAAGAAGCGCATATACGCAACTTCCGCCCTTTCTCTCTCTCTCTCCCTGCGCTCTCCTCTCAAATGCGCGCGCGCGTCGCGACTACTACGTGTCTCTCTCCCGCCGTATATGCGTGTGTGTTCGCGCTCTAAACTATCCCCCTCTCTCTCGGTCGCGCGCGCGCGCGCAGCAACGCCGCCGTCGCAGCCGCGGGTGGCAGCACCTCAGCGCCAGGCTGCGAAGCAAAATGGACGCCTTTGTGTCTGTTTTCGCCTGAAGCCGCACTATAAATAGTGGCCCTTGCCGAGGCAGCCCTACTGCCGCTCGGCGGCTCCCCCCCGCGCCCGCCCCCCCGAACACGAGTCTACTATAACACTCACCCCCCCTCCCACCAACGACAAGTGCAACCATACCAGACCAGTGTGTGTGCTATCTCTCTCTCTCAACCTTCTCGGGTAACCAGCTAGACAGGCTCGATTATAAACGACTCAGCCTGCGAGTATAGTGAAGTGCATCCAAGGGCCGGCCCCCCCCTGTCTGTGTGTGTGTCTATCTCTCGCGTATATATACATACTCGGCCGAATGTTGTTTACGCGGCGGCCGTCGTCGCCAGGAGCAGCGCCAGTCTGAACTCAGCGAGACCCGCTCTCTATATGCGCGCTCTCCGCGCGCTCTCTGCACACACGAGAGAGAGAGAGAGAGAGAGATTCTTCAAAGAGAGAGAGAGATAGGGAGCGCGCGTAACCCTCGCTCTGTCTCTCTCGTCTGCAGCTGCATCGAGAGCTGCTCTCTGTTGTCGAGTGTTCCAGGAACGTCCGCGCAAGATTGCAAGTTGCGACTAGTGCGGAGACCCGCTCGGGGACCTAGTGCCGTTGGAGATTGTTTAAAGGCCGAGTCGCCGAGGCGCAGCGGGACGCGCCACTGCTGCCCTGGAACAAGCAGCGCGCCAAGTAGGCCAGCGCGGATGTGACAGGATAGAGGCGGCCAGCGAGCCCGGGTGGTTAGCCAGAGGCCGGCCCCAGGGGCCGGGGTTACGGTTTAGGAGCCGAGTTCGAGCTAGCAGGTGAGTTTTCGATTGTTAGAGAGCGCGCGCAGAGCGGGATTCGAGAGTGTAGCTTCGTTTGTTTTTCTAGGCGCCAAGGAGCGGGACGTTCGGGCCCTCGGCTCGCCAGCCTGGATCATGAGATTTTATCACTGAGGTGAGTTTTTGGGATGGATGGTTTGTTTGGGGGTGGCTGGAGCGGAGGGAGGTTGCATTGTTTACAATTGTGGTTATTGTGTTGCAGCCGCTGGATTGAGGTTTACTGACAGGATGGATCGTCTTCCGCAGGATCCGAGAGCATCTTCAAAGTTTGGTTGACTATTCGAGATAGACACAATGGGAACCTGAGGGGAGACTCTGAGTTCCTGGCACCTCGGCGCTAGTGCTAGTGTCGTTATTTGTTTTTACCCAAGACTGTGCGCAAAAGTGACTATTTGTGAGGGAAAACAGTCTTTTAGAAGTATTCTGTGCACAATTTTAGTGATGTGATAGTAGAATGGTAGAGTGATCAAGGTTGCAATAGTGACTCAAAGCTAAGAGATTTGCGTTGATAGTGTGTCGAGGCAGTCTCTCTGTGAAATTGGTACCACGGCAAGCTGTCAGATGCCAGAACAAATCCAAATCAAAATGAATGGGGTAATACCGAGCGTACCAATTACTACCCTCGCCGGGATAGCGAGCTTGTCAGATCTCTTGCCTGAAATGCCCCTGCCTACCCCGTTGCCGCAGACGCTAACCAATAAATCACTTTTATTCCATCCAAGAGTTGCGGACGAGGCACAAATTTTACTGAGCATGAGAGATGAAACTTTGGTACCCGAATTAATAATGTCTCTCTCTCAAACATCCTCAGATCATATTGAGTTAAAAGATCATTATGCCAGTCTGGAACAACCTTTGGAAGCTCAGGAGAATCATCCAGAACTATTAAAGGCAATTTTACAAACAAATCCTAATGTTTTTAAAGGACCTCAGTACAATTCTCCAAGAAATTGGCCCCAACAGCAGAGCCATCAAATGTCGGGTAATTATGAACGCTTTTCACCATCGTACTCTAATTCGTCGAGTTCAAGGCAAACACCTCAAGGTAGTCCTGCTCACATATCGGTGGGTAGAACAATGTTACCTGGTGGAATTCCACCTGCACAGCATCCTAGAATGCCTGTTGCTCCGCAAAATCATACTGATGTTACACAAAGTAGTCCTTTTACCGTGCCTTCTCCGTCGCCACGTGCGACTGTCATAACAGAACAAACAAGGACGTCAACAACACCTCAACATATAATGGAAGATACTCATTGTTTAAACAATGTTGCTGCTCAATTCAATATGCATTCACCGGCGCATATGAGCACACCTAGCCCTTTACTATCGTCTCTTGGTAACGTAACCCCTCAACATCACGCAATGTCAAGTGGGATGACACCTCAGCACAATATGCATATGACACCCCCAACTGATCCAAGTGGAATTCCTGTAATTCCGCATCATCAAATGCAACCTCAGCATCACAATCCAATTCAACAACATCCGATGCAACAGCCAACGATGAATGTTCATCAACAAATGTTTGATCCAATGATGAGCAGACCATTGCACCAGCCCCATCTCCCTCAAAGTTTAGATATCGATCACACTATTCATGATAATCAACAGTTTATACTCGATCAGGTTACTGGTCTTCCTGAAATCGATCTACCCATTGGAAGTTTGGACACGAACCACAGTAGAGAAATGATGCCTACTCCTATGACATCGTCCCAGCCTAATGTGTTTGACAGCATCAACACAAGCACAAGCTTGGACAGTACCATGGTGCCTTTGTCCGAATCTGCACCACATCCAATACCCCCACAATCGCAGCTACCTTTTCAACATTCACTTTCAGAGGCGCATCTACCTCTGGAACACCATCCGACTCCTCAGCAACCAGAACAAATACATCCATTGCATCAACAGCAATCGCATTTGCAACAAATACAGCAGCAGGAGCAGCTGCAGCAGCATAATAATGTTTGTGATAACAGCATGAAAATTTCACTGAAGGAACCAGTGATCATGCTTAACAGGTCCTTGGCCGATCAGGCACTAATGAAGAGAAATCTCAGTACATCTAACGAAAAATCACCAATGCGAGCAACGAGAACGAGCGTATCGAGTCGAGATTACGACGAGAACAAATCCATTAAATCCGAGTCCGACAGCGAAGAGGAAATTGGCAGGAACAACAAGTACTTCAAGTCGAGGGCGAAAGAACGCCAGGCGCAAAAGGACAAGGAAAAGGCGGAAAAGAAAAAGAACCCGGATGATAAGCGTCTGTCGTCTGCGAGGAGAAAAAGATTAATCGACGACGACGATGACAATGAGGATAAGAAGGATGAGGCCTTGGCTCCAATCAAACCGAAAATTCGCAAATTTGAAATGAAACTCGTCCCTGTTCTGCCCAAGCTCAGCGTGGAGGAGCTCATGGAGACAAATACGTATCAGCGGTTTAACAGCTTAGTGGAAACAATTTTCGAGAACACAGAGGAGGCAGCTTTGGACGAGATCGACGAGGACGGCGACGTACCCCAGGAGTTACTCATCGCGGATCACCAACTACAGGCTCTCTGCTCGGAGGCAGCTAAATTAAAGTCCCTGGGAGCCATGGAATCTGTGCCGGCTGAAAAGCTAGTGAGGCTTCTGAACATCCTCGAGAAAAACATACGCGATGGAGCGAGGGTCTCGCCTCTAGCCGATCCCGACGACGACGTGGAGCAGAGCCGCATGTGGATGCAGGTGGCCATGTCGCGGGTCCAGCAAGCGGTGGACGCCTCACTCGTCTGCCTGCACATCATGACGTCCAGCAATATGCCCAAAACTATCTACCTGGAGGACGTGATCGACCGGATAATTCTGTTCGTCAAGTTCCAGCTGCAGAATACGATTTATCCCTCGTACGACCCCGTGTACAGAATAGACTCAAAAAATAAGACTGACAATTTCAACTCGAGCGGCCGCAAGAAGCGCAACCACGCCAAGGAGGTTAGGGAGAAGAACCTCCTTATGGTCTACAGCAAACTGCACGAGCTGGTGGGTCTGCTGTCCGAGCTCCTCAACATCCAGATCCTCACCGATACGAGCGTGCTGCACGCCTCCACCATGGGTGTAGCGCCGTTCTTCGTCGAGAACGTGAGCGATCTCCAGCTTAGCGCGCTCAAGCTCGTCACAATAATTTTTACCAAGTACGAGAAGCACCGGAGACTTCTGCTGGATGATATTCTGGCCTCTATAGCCAGATTGCCAAGCAGCAAGAGAAGCCTGCGCACCTACAGGTTGAGCACCGACGACTACATCCAGATGCTGACTGCGCTGGTGCTGCAGCTGATCCAGTGCGTGGTCGTGCTGCCGGACACGGCGACCCGCGGACCGGATAAAACCATCAAAGAAGAGGAAGATAAGAAGAAAGATGCGCCGGTGAGCAACGTGGACGTCGATGTACTGATTCTGAGCAAGTACGACGCGGCACAGCGTCTGGCCCTTAACTTTCTTACAGCGTTCCTGAACAAGTGCGGCAGCAAAGGCGAGGAGGTGGATTATCGGCCGCTCTTCGAGAATTTCATTCAAGATCTTCTGGCCACTGTGAACAAGCCCGAGTGGCCAGCCGCCGAGCTGATGCTCAGTCTGCTGGGCAAACTGCTGGTTGGTCATTTCTCCAACAAGGGCTCGGACATGGCGCTAAGGGTCGCCTCTATAGACTACCTGGGCGTCGTAGCGGCGCGACTGCGGAAGGACGCGGTCAGTTCGCACTGCAAACTCGCCACGATAGATCAAATAATATCGGACATCAAGCACGAGCAGTCAAGGGACGCGGAGTACGACCGAATCAAGGACAAGGAGATAAGCGGCCTGACAGCCGAGGAGGAGCGCGTAGTCTTTCTGCAAAAGGTTTTGTTGGACTATCTGGCAGTTAATGGTACGAAAGACTCGGCGTTGGCGTATGCGCGTCATTTCTATCTAGCCCAATGGTACAAGGACTGTACGATCGACAAGCAGCAGGTGGGTCAGCCCAAGCACTCGTTCTCACCGAGTAAAAAGTCGCCGAAGAAGAAGGGCCGTAAGAAAGGTCGGAATCGTATAAGCGACGACGAAAGCGATGAGGAGCCGCCACCTGAAGACGACTACAACCAAGACGAAAACGAGAATAGCGAGCAAAAGCACTCCGAAGCCTACAGGATAATCGAGGAGAAAAAGAAGATCATCATCAGCAAGATCAGGCCTTACACTACGGGCACCAAAGCTGATATACTCCAAACTTACATCGACTACAACTCTGCCGAGCTCATCTCGCAGTACCTAGCCTCGACGCGGCCGTTCTCTCAGAGCTTCGACCGCTACCTGCAGCAGATTCTGAGAGTTCTCACCGAGAGCTCGATAGCCATTAGAACCAAGGCAATGAAGTGCCTGACGATGATCGTCGAGGCGGATCCAAGCGTGCTCGCCCGCATGGACATGCAGCTCGGCGTCAAACACTCGTTCCTCGATCATTCGACATCCGTGCGCGAAGCGGCTGTCGATCTTGTTGGTAAATTCGTGCTCAGCCGGCCAGAGCTCATCGACAAGTACTACGGCATACTGCTGGCCAGAATCCTGGACACCGGCGTGAGCGTGCGCAAGCGCGTAATCAAAATCCTCAAAGATATCTGCGTGGAATTCCCGGACTACGAGAAGATCCCGGAGATCTGCGTGAAGATGATAAGGCGGGTGAACGATGAGGAGGGTATCAGGAAGCTTGTAATGGAGGTCTTTCAGAACATGTGGTTTACGCCGGTGAAGGAACGTCCGACCCAAGACGCCCAGGCGCTGCTGCGCAAGGTCATGAACATCACCGACGTCGTGGCGGCCTGCAAGGACATGGGACTCGAGTGGTTCGAGCAGCTGCTGGTTAGTCTGTTCAAACCCAAAGAGGACAAGGACGACAGTACGAAGCTGGTGACCGAGCCGCCCAAGGCGCTACTCACCGCCTGCACGCAGATCGTCGACTGTCTCATCGAGAACGTGCTCAGGCTCGAGGAGACGAACCTCAACAACGATTTAGATGACAATCAGGAAGATCAGAAGCGCGGCTCGTCTCAGAGACTGGTCGCCTGCTTAACAACTTTATACCTATTCGCCAAAATACGGCCGCAGCTGCTGGTTAATCACGCGATCACGCTGCAACCATATCTGAGTCTCAAGTGCCAGACCCAGGGCGATTACCAGATAATCAGCAGTGTAGCCCACACGCTAGAACTGGTCGTGCCTCTTATGGAGCACCCCAGCGAAACTTTCTTAGCACAGCTGGAGGAGGACTCGGTGAAGCTGATACTCCAGCACGACAGGTCGGTCGTGGCCAGCTGCCTGTCCTGCCTCGGCTCTATTGTCAACAACGTAACCAAGAATTTCAAGCTAATTAGAGATTGTTTCAATAAGTACTATGGTACGATGACAAACTACAAGTCCTTCTATGAGAAAAATCCGGATAATCCGGGGCTCGCCAAGTACAAGCCCTACTTTCGTCGTGCTCTGTTCACGGTGGGTCTTTTGCTGAGGCACTTTGACTTCACGGACTCGCAAGTGATCGACGGTCTGCCAGAGAACATCAAGGACCAGGTCTTCGAGACGCTTACCTACTTCGTCAATCAAGAAAACGACGACACGCGCCAGTTCACCCTTTCCGCGATCGGCTCGCTCTGCATCAGGCACTACGAGTTCATGATGCTGCCCCAGCTCGAGGAGCTCTACCACTACTTCCTCACGTCGGAGGTGGCGCAGGTCACGATGAGGATACAGGTCTTAACGAACATCGAGCTGTATCTGGCCGAGGAGGAGAAGCGCATGATCAAACAAGATCTCGAGTGGGCGAAGATGTCGAAGCAGGAGAACCTAAAGGAGATGGGCGACGTATCGTCGGGAATGGCCAGCGCGGTGATACAGCGCTACCTCACCCAGATACTCGAGTCGTATTTGCACTCGAACGTCAGCGTCAGGCACGCCGCGCTCAAGGTCATACAACTGATCCTGGCGCAGGGTCTCGTGCACCCTGTGACGATAGTGCCCTATCTCATCTGTATGAGCACGGATTGCGAAAAGATGGTGAGCCACAGCGCCGACAAACAACTCCAGGACATCGAGAAGAAATACCCAGGCTTCGTTCACACGAAAGCTCAGGTGGGAATCAAACTTAGCTACAGACTGCAGAAAATCCTGCAGAAGGATCCGAAGGTGGTAAGAGGCATGCGGCTGAAGGAAGGCGAGTACCCGACGGCGCTCAACGGCTTCCTTTACACAATACTCAGGAACACCAAGCAGCAGCGAAGAGCGATCGTACAGTCGTTCCTCAAACAGTTCGACGAGAGCGCCAAGACAAGCCTGTCGCAGATGTTGTATCTCGCCGACAACCTCGCCTACTTTTCGTATCAAGTGCAAGACGAGCCACTTTTTATTATCCATCATATAGATATTATAATTTCCATGTCGGGCACGAATCTGCTGCAGTCGTTCAAGGAGGCACTTCTGACAAAGGATGGAAGTCCGCCGCAGCCTCCGCCACCGCCACAACCAGCTCAGGAGCAACTTGAGCAACCGCTAAATGCGATGTATCAACAACAGCAACAACCATACCAACATCACTTGCCCTTGGAGCCGCAGCAGCCGATGAATCAGCAACAGCAACCACCATTACTTTATCCACAGGTAACTTTCGAGTTGTATCATATTTCCATTTTTTTTTATTACCGTATTTAAAAGTAATTAATATTCTAAATTTAATAAAGATTAATTTTACAGAGATATAAAGTATAAAAAGTAGTGGAATACTCTTTTTAGGGGTTAATTTTGTGCTCAGCTTTTCCTATTCGTTGACTATTCTTGCTATTTTTTTGGTCTTTTTTTTTTAATAAATTTAATTGTATAATAAAAATTATTTATGAATACGTACATATTAGTTAGTCTACTTTTTTAAAAATTAAGAAGATGTCAAAGTTTAATCTTGAAAACTTGTTTTAGTAACTCCATAAAATTATTAAATTAATATATCAAATTTTTTGACTAAAAATTCAAAAAAAAAAAGACAAGCAAAAACAATGTTTCAATTATCAGCTCTTCTATTTTGTATATTTAAATTCTCATAAATTATAATTTATCAGATTCTGATAAAATTTATTAATAAATGACAATTTTCTTTATTTTAAAATATTTTTAAATATTATTTTAGGTTGGAGAAATGCTGCCACCACCGGCGCCAGCTCCACTTCTACCTCAACAGCCAGGATTATCGACACCAATTTTAGGCCCGGATGGTCAACCGAAACCGAACCAGCTTCTTGCTGCAATCGAAGACGAAGAGGACGACGAAGAAGATGAGGAATCGGTTCTTGAGAGGTTACCCAAGGACACGAGGCGGCTGCGCGAGTACATCACAGCCAGCCAGGGTTTCTTGTTATTACTCACTCTGCGTCAGCATCTCAAAGACCTCTATGGTTTCTCTGACGCCAAGATCAGCCAGTACTCGCCGTCCGAATCGGCCAAAGTTTATGAGAAGGCCGTTAATCGCAAGAACAATCAGCACTTTAAGCCTAAAAACACGCTGCAAAGGCTAAAGGAAGATCGCAACGACGACGAGGAACTCGATGAGGAAGGCAGGCGGCAGCTCGTCAAGGAATACCTCGACTTCAAGCAACTGATGCTTAAGTTCGATCCTGACGAACCCGATGAAGATGAAGACGACGATGGTCACGGGTCGAAACGTGGCGGCGCAAGCAGCGGTCTCGACAGTTCGAGAGTGACTCATAACTCGTCCGAGCCCGATCGGCTTAACGCCTCGACGACCTCGACTGACTCCCAAGTCCAATACCAAGTACACCAGGTGCCCGAGCGTCCGAACAACTCAATGAACCAAGGCAGCCATGCAGGCCCGCCCAGGGTGCCGAAACTCACGATACACGCTAGTCGCGATCACGGACACCACCACCATGTCTCCACGGACAAAGAGCACCATCGCAAGCACCGAACGCACAAAACGGAAAAACCCAAGAAGCACAAGAAGAAGAAGAGGAGAAGACTGTCGGACAGCAGCGACAGCGGCGAAGACTGCAGCGACCCCGACTTCCTTGTGTGAGTAGCCGCGGCTCGTCATCTCATTCGATTCTCCATTGACTCGTACTCACGAGAGATATTACTTTCGATCTTACAATTTATAAGTTTTTTTTACTCTTTTTTTTTTTGTTTTTTCCACTGTGCCGGTGCTGGACGCTCGTGTTTCGGGCGGCGACGATGATATGTTCTCGCTCGCGACCAACGTTGTTGTGAACGTTCGTCTGTGTACATATTCAATTGAAAGAGGGAGAGATAGAGATAGAGAGAGAGATAAAGTTAAATACATATAGATGCTAATTATTAATGCCGATGAACTGTTGCTTTTTATTTCGAGCGAGAGAAGGAGTTGGCACTCTACTCTCCCTCGAAAATATTAAGGAAAAAGGACCAGCCGACACTCGACACCGTTTTCTATAGATCCGTTAATTAAACGAAGGTGTATGAAAGAGAGCTTCTGTAGTGAAACATGTAGTTTTCAATTACTGCGTTTTTTAGAGGAATAAAAAACGGTAAATTGTCGGGTTAATTGTCTCTGACGCAAAACTTAGAGCATTATAACTATATTGAAATATATATGGGTTTTAGAGCGAAGTGTGAAAGAGAAAAAAGACAGAGCGACAATGAACGGGAGAGAGGTGTTGTTTGTAAAAAAGAAATTAAGAATACATATTGTGTACATACTGAAAAAAAAAATTAATAATAATGGAAACAAATAATGACAAATCTTTGACTAAAGTATCTTATTTTCTTACATGAAATAATAAAAAAAAATAATAAAAAACGTAGTGATGGAACATTACGAAGAAATACTTAACTGCGATTCTGTTGTAATATTAGGTATTTATTATTCAAAGAGTTTACGTTCTATACGCTCTCCCAGATGAATATTCATACCTTATAAAGAAAAAAAAAAACAAAACTCCGCGCTCTCGTCTTTGATGTATACGCTATATTATTGTATTTAACGCTTAAGCGTGAACATATAGTTGGGGCAAAAGGGCGCGCGTGGCAATGCGTTACGCTTCTTTTTCGCTGGAGAAGAATGTCCGAAGAGGAGCGATACGTGAAAAGAGAAGTCGCGATGACTTTAGAGTCGATTTTTACGTCCTTTACTGTATAAAAACATGAAAATTTTTTGAACTTTGTTTTTTTAAAATATAACTTGGAATTATTTATTGTCATACTAAATATTTTGCATTTTACTTTTCGTAGCGTTTACAAATACTTTCTAAGTCGCGTATTTGGTATATACTGTGTACTAGAACAAAGATTGAATTAAAAACGAGCGCAAAATAATGTTTTGTTTTGTTGTTTTATTCTTACTTTTAAAAAAACGAGAATCTTTTACATTGTACAGAAGTAATTTTCGATTTGAAACCGTTAAAAAATGTCACATTTAAATCGTTATAGTTAAATGCAAAAATTTGTTGTGTAATAAAAAAAAACACATCTACGCGAGTTCCATTTAATGAACGAAGAAAATAAGAAAAGATAAATAAAACGACACGGGCAGTCTAACTTTTATAAAAGAGCTCGTTAAAGGCCGCAAAGCATAGAAACAATTTCTCGTAAGAGCCAAAGCGTCACATTAGACGGTCAAACGAGCTTTTTTATTTTTTCTTTTTTTCAAAAAAAGCGTGCAATGATAGATCTATAAGAGTGGAATCGAAAAATTTGGATCTCGCTGAAGAATGCTGAAAAACAAAAGTAATAATAGATACGCGAGAAAGTGTCGTATTAGATGGGGTGAAAAAACATGATTTGAAACAATTAAAAAGGGACTGTACAAATTTTCACGCGTGTATATATTTATTATTAGATGAGAAAATAAAAAAGGAGCCGTGAGACTGTCTCTCAGCGCCGAACATAAACTACAAAAGGAGTATAAATAAATGAAGCAAAAAGTATATACAAAATACGGTATATATGAGGGCAAACAAAATTTTAAAGACACTGGAAATGTAAGTATATGTGCCGGCTAAAAATGCGAGAGAAAGAGCAGCAAGATAAATGTGCGGATGAATGCGTGAGTGAAAGGGGATCAAAAGGAGGCAGGAGAAAAAAACCGTTATTAGAGTAAATAATAGATGAAAAGAAACTAAGTAAATAAAGAAGAGAGCGTTTTGTTTTACACTTTACCCTTTTCATTGTAATAAACCTTTCTTAGGGAGTACAGTAAATTCTAAATAATTATATTTCTACGTACGTATAATTTAAAAGTTAAGGGCTCTATTCGTACATAAGTATTTCCATTGAGGTGGTCGATGTATCGTGTCGAGTAAGGTCCCAAGGATACTTGAAAATAGAAAAAGAAATAAGAAAGATAGAGGGAGAAAGTAGCACCCTATTCGACGCAATAAGGAGGCTCGCTTGTATTATAACATTATCACATACCGCATCAACTATGTTTTTGTATTTGGTAATCTAACGAAAGAATATCAATTAATAAAGAGCAGGTTCATAGAAAGTATATATTATATATAAATATATATATATCTATACATACATATAAATATATATATATTTGAGTAAAACTGTCCAGTGTTAATGTTATCCATAACGCAATAAGTTTGTGTGTAGCGATACCTAAACCTCAGAGCAAAATAAAACAAAGAAAAATCGTTGTAAAGTTTTAAATAAAATTGACAGAGAGAGAGAGAGAGAGAGAGTAACAAAGTATGGCGAAGTGAAGACAAAACGGCAGTTCTGGATAAGACTTAACGCTCGTTTACTCATAACTTATTATGTACATCGTCTGAAAGAAAAAAAGGTACGTTCATAAAGAAAAAAAAATAAATATAAGCATATATCAAAGCGTTGAGTTCTTTATATTTTCAATTCACACCTCCATTTTACACTATCCTATAAAAATCCACGCGACAATTCTTATAAACATACAATTATAATAAATTAAAAAATACAATTAATCCTATATTTGCCGACACGCGTACGAATTGGGAATTTCGTAACTTTTCCAGGTAACCAAGGCCCTAAAAGATTAAGAGCAGAACGATTAATATACATTAACTTGCTTTACAGTAAAAAGAAAATTAATATACTCTACAGATGCATACCTTTTTGGTAAATCTTTAATATAATTAACCGACTGTGTCCTTTTGGGCTCGATCGTTTTGTGTTTCTCCTGCCAAGACTTCGTCTCTTTGAGCAACGTGGAGCTGCTGATGTGAGAGAAATCCGGCTGAACGGGTTGCAGGTGGTTTTTAAATTCATTAATTTTCGCCAGCATAATATTCCTCCGCTTCTCCAGATACTGCTGATCCTTTTCTCTAAACAAAACGATCCAACAACCGTAAACAATCTCTCCAAACCCACAAATCCAAACATCACCTACCTAAAAAACTTTAAAATCATAGCCGACATAGCGCTCGCCTTTGTATCCTCCGCCTGCTCCTCCTCTCTTTTTTCTCCCTCCTTCCTCTCCTTATACTCAGCTACCAGCTTCTTCAGCTTCGCATCTCTAGCTCGCCTCCTCGACTCCCTAAGTTCCCTCCTCGCTCTCGCGTGGTTCCTCAGCCTCTCCTCCTCGGCCGCCTTGATTTTATCCCTATGCTCTCGCCACTTCCTCAGCGCCTCCTTCTTCTTCTCGATCTCAGCCTTTTTATGCTCAGCCACCCGAAGTAGCCGATCCTCTTCTGGATTTGAGCGCCTGGAGGCTGGACGAGTCGTTGCCGCTGCTGTGGCTTCTATCAGGGACTCTGCGTTTTTGCGACGCTCTTCCTCTTTGCGATGACGCCAGTCCTGCACGGCCAAACGCTGCTTTTCCCGGAGGTCTAGGTATGTTTTGTACCAGGCTTCGTGGTTGACGATGGCCTCGGTGCTGAGGTCCGGGCATTTGGATTTCAAGGCGGTGACGAGGGCCGGGATGCTGGAGTGCTTCTTTCGGAGCTTCATGAAGAGCAGATGGTCCTCCTCGAGCCAGTTGCCAGTGTGACCTGAGGGAATGGTTGAGTTTTTTAGTTTATGTAAATTTTGATGGGTGGTTTGTTGGTGGATAGTTATGTTATTGAAGGAAAGTTGAGAGATTTGAAATTTTAGAAGTACTTGATAAATGGTTTTGTTTTAAAATTTAATGCTCATATATACTATGCACATATATATTAACATTATTGTATATTGCATTCAATTCAAATTTTAAAAATTTAAGTACATTTGTATTTTAAAATTAATTTAATTGTCCATTCATAATCTTCTAATATAGAATAATAAAATGTTTGCTTTGTATATATTATGTACTTAAAATTTAATGAACAATCTAACAGCATGAAATAATTAAAAAATTGGGCTTCTACAGTGTATATTTGTAAATTTGTAAAATACTGCATTGTATTTCAAATCTACTATAATTTTTATGAAAAACTTATATTAAACTACATTTTTTTCTTTTCTGCTAAAATATTATAAAAGTTAAGTTTTAATATCCTTAATTCTTTCTAATTGTTTAATAAAAACAATTTTAACACAAAATACTATCCGATTAAAATAATTCAAATGTCTGTGTAGAATATCTATTATTATTCAATAACTATATAACTATATAATATAATAACTGTAAGCTTGCAGATTAAAATATTCATCCACAAATAAAAAAAGCAACAACATAACAATATTTTTACCTGTCTTTGCCAACAACGTACAAAAATCGTCTACGTCGTCGTAATTACACTCTTTTTCCAGCTCATACTTCAACGACTGCGATTTGAAATTTAAACCCTTGCAGTACAAATTGCCAGCCGCGCTGAAATCTCTATGCTTCCGGATGCTTCTCAGCAACGAGGCAAGTTCGGCTTCTAAGCTATATTGTTCACTGACCAAAGTACTTGGATTAACACTACTGCTTTTATAATCTTCAATTCGCTTCCACACGGTCTGTAGCTTTGTTTTGAATGTCCCGACGTCTTAAAAAAAAAAAAATTTAAATAAGTTGTGTAATAAACATTGAACAAACGATAATGAAACAAGTTTTTCATTTACCAATTTTTTTTATACTGTCCACATTAACCATAGCTTTGGCGATTTTTAATTCTTCGTAAATACCAGTCACCGTTTCCTTCAATAAACCTACCAGCTTTTGCCTGGTCAATTAAAATTAAAAGAAATTAAAAAAATAATTATAAAAAAATTACGTTATCACGTCCCAGTGAAACCTCAAACTAAACCTTCAACTGTTCCTCTCCATTACCTTTCAATTTCACACCTGTCATTATCGCGCTTGATACTCCGCCAAAGTTCAGGATCAATCCCAGAATTCACCGCAAGAACCTCGAGCGACTTTTCAAGTGCACACTCTTCCTGTTTCAATCTGAGATACAACTTTAAATGCTGAGACTTACAAGTATTACTCATTTTTTCATCTTCCCTAACTTTACACGTCCAGCCTATACAATTTCAACATTCGACAGTGTGTATACAAGCTCGCCTCGTTGCCATGGTAATCTATTGTAGCCGGCACGCCAAAGTAGAATCTAATTACTCGAACGGCGAAGAAAATTGTTTCGTCGACGGAAAACGAGGATGAATAAAACAAATAGTGTGCTTGAATGTTATTTATATTACAAGTGTTTCACATTTTTGTCTATGAGCGATAATACACGCACTTTTTTTTATTACATGATTTTTCAAATGTCACCGTACACCCACACCTACATACATACGTTCAACGAGCAGTTTATTTGTAAGTAACATAAAATACTTTATACAAGATGTACAAAAATATGATTGGCATCCGAGTTAATCTGCGACGCGCGTCGCACCTCCGCGACGACTTAACAGTAGCGCATACACAAATAATAAGGTGATATCGTTTTTTTTTTTTTCACTTTTCGTTTACTTTTATTTATACACACGTATATTTTATTTTGTTTTCAGTTCTCATTTTTCATTTTAAAACTTCAAAAAACATCAGTACTTCTAGCATTTACGACGGTTCTAATGCTTAATCGGTTAATTACTATCAATAACAATGCTTTCTAATCAATAATTGCATTGATGCCATTACGTTAACTTTTTTTCTTTTTCATTTCAAAGTCGATTATCAGGTGAAACCCTGTCTCAAAGTTTGTACAACCTCTAAACATACATTTATATATAAATACACATTTTGTTAAACCAAAATGAACTTACAGCGAGTATGGAAGAGAGAAGAGTTTGCATAGTGTTTGAAAAATTCATCACTGTGACTAGCTCGCTACTGTTTTGCTGATGAAAGTCAGATATTTTTAATGTGGAAGAGAAAGTGTAAAAAATCTTTTTGTACACGTTGCTTGTAGAACACGATTTTCGTTACAAGGTAGGTATTTCAACTCTGGATTACTTACTGTGCGGATGCGGGAAATCCATCATAGTAACCGATAAATTATTGCATTATTTGTGAAGAATCAATCATTGATACAAATTTTCTTTATCCGACTAGTGGACTTAATCTGTCCTAACAATTTTTTTCTCATAAAAAACAATAAAATAAAAACGTAACAGTTTACAATCGTTAGAATGAAATCTTCAATTTTTCGTTTGAAAATAAAAAAAGCATGTTTAGGATTACAACGCTCGTATGCGCTTTGATTACAATCCGCGCTCATAAATTTATATCACGCACTTACATTCTTAATTAAGTCATATATTGCCCGTGCCGAGGTTTCCCTATCCGCTTTGAAGAAATTTCAAAAATTTCCCAATAGATAGAGGATGGACGTACGCTTGAATATCGTTTCCACACTAATACTTCAACCGAGTCTTTAACTTTCGTAATTGAATAAACTTAATCAAGTCAAAAAATTATACAGATCTCTATGAAACATTCGTAAAAGTAAAATTACTCAATCGTTAATATACAATTATATCTGCAACAGCTTTTATGCTACATTCGCTGTTAAAAAATTAATAACGAATCTCACTTAAAGTATCAGTGCAGAATAAACAGAATCAATGAGCGTCGCTGGACGCTTTATAACGTAACTTAGATTAAACGCGAATCAACGCTTTCTCTGATCAGGATATCGTGCAGGAATTCCGACCTACGCAGCTCGTGCGCGAGTCGTTAATACTGCCGGACGGCGAGCTACCGGGCGTCGATGATCCCACGCTTTTAGGACCCATACCGAAACTCGTCATGAAGTGAAACTTGCGGTGGCCGAGATTCAAAGCCTTTATAGCGCAGAGACGACTGCCACAGGAGTTGTGAAGACGCGGACGCAATTGGGGCACAGTAGTCATGGCATATGATTTCAAGTGAGATTTTATTGACGCTGGCAATGGAAGTTGCTCTATTCCGTAAACTGTCGTTCTTGCGACAATTGCGCGACAGGCCAATTCTTGAAGGCTCAATACTATAAATAAAATTATTTATTGTTAATAATAAGAAAAATTGTAAATTAAATTTTTATATTTTGCCTTTATTTTTGTTTAAGTCTGCTGATGCATTACCTTTATTTGATCTCCACAGGCGTTCCATTCCATTGCGATGCAGAGCCATCCGTGACAGTTCAGAGAAGCTCTCCCTGATGTTAAAATCACACAATGGAGAGACTTCAAAGAAGGCCATGCGATTCTTAGCAGCATAAAGTTCAGCATCTCGTTCGCTAACTTGCCTTTTAAAGGCCAAGTGAAGGCGATTACCCACCAACACTTTTGGTACTCCAGGAGCTTGCTGCATAAACCAAAGTAATTGGTAATTAGCAGGAAAGTTTATGAATAAACAAGCTACTTTACATTGTCAGAAAACTTACTTCCTCCACTTCTTTCAGCCATCTATCAATTCCATCAAAGGACCACTTATTTGTGATATCGTACACCAAAAGGATTCCCTGAGCTCCCCTGGAGTAGGACCTTATGATGGTGCAAAATCTCCCTTGGCCCGATGTATCCCACAACTGGAGCTTCACCCTTTTTCCATCCAACAAAATAGTGGTTGTCTTGTAAGCTGCAAGAAAACATTTAGAATAAGCACACCTACCAATAGAAAAAGGAGTACTACTAAGAAAGTAAAACATCATACCACTGCCGCTGCAGAACGGTGACTCGAAGGCTCCATCCTCGAGGCCGCTCAGTATCTCCTGCTTGCCTACGTCGCTGTCACCCACCAGCAGGAACTTGAGCAGGTAGTCGTACTGCTTCTCCTGCCTGGGCTTGGCAGTGCTGGTATTGCTGTTATTATTGTTGCTGGATGCACCGGAGGAATTGACGACGCTGTCCTCTCCTGCTGCCATAATAGCCTCGAGCCGCAGTCCTCGTTGGGCATACTGCAAGCTCTCGGTCCTGGTGTGTGCCTCTCGTCCCTTCCCGAGGGCTACTTCCTTGACGTTTTACCAATAAACAACAACAAGTCCACTCTCGTCTCAGCGCGCGCGCGCGCGAGCCAACAAAGCGAGGCTCTCGGCTCGATTGCGAAAATCTTTCTTAGCTGCTCCGCCTCCTACGGACGCAAGGTGCAGCTGCGCGCACAGACAAAAACACGAGCGTCCTTGAGGGCAAAAAGAAGAGTGCCTGGCAAGGTAGCCCGCTCCCCGCGGGACGAGAGAGAGTGAGAGAGAGATGGTTAAAGATCCGTTCGTATCGCCATGTTCATCTCCCTCTCTCCGAGAGAGAAATTTTCGTCTCGGCTGATTTCACTGCTGGGCTAGAGAGAGGCACGCTCTTGCGCCTACTCGGCGATTATCAATCGTGAAAGAAAGGAGAACACACTGCTCGAATGGTCATGGCGCAGCTGCACACTCACACACACGCGTGTGCACAATGTCCAAGCGACTTGCTCCGTCTATAGGTATACAAGTGTTGGGCGAATATCTACATGCAGTTCCGCAGGCAGTTTCCCAGCGATCTCGATTATTGCGTATTATTGCACTTTGTTTACTAAGCACGGCTGGAGTGGGTGAGTAGGTTTAGGAGAATAGCGGATAGCGCCGAGTTTTTTTTTTATACACACAGAAGAAGGCTAGAAGCTCGCCGAGCGCTGCTAGGTAGTACACTCTTTTTTTCTCTCGCTCCTTTTTCGCTCGCTGCGCGCCGCCAGCTGCGCCACTGCGCATTCACCGACGATCTCTTTCTCTCTCTCTCTCTCGGTGCGATGTATATTACGTGCTGGGTACTTTAGGTATGTGGATATGTTGGACTATAGAGTTTTATAGGTACTGTGCCGATGTCCGTCCTTGTGTAGTGCGTTTTCTGTTTACTACTTGCGTCAATCGCAGTGTTAGCGTCGAGAGGCAGAGGGCGCTGAGGTGGCAGCTGTGGAATTGGGGTTTGTTGTTGGGTTCTTTTTTTGGAGTCGGGGGCGATGCTTGC
>UELX01003009.1:0-26266 GCA_900480035.1 Eupelmus urozonus
ACTAGTCTACTATTTTACTTATCGATTATGTTTGATTTTAAGAAACATGACTGATAGATATAAGAAGGCTACTGTCATGCTGTGATACTGCAATATGTGATGCAACTTGTGTTATTATTATTAAGCATTGATACTTTCAATTGCATGAAGAAAGTAATCGACCTATGTGATAGGTGTTAATATTTTACTATTGTATTTTGTTTGTACTTAATTGATACAATAATAAATTATATCTATCTATCTATCTATTGTTTATCATTAAAATATAAATTAAATTAATAATGAGTCTAATACTCTACTACTAATTTTTGTTAAAGTACATCAATAATTCTAAAGTTTAAGAAAATGAATTGAAATGAAAATTAAATGCGGTATTATATGAAATAAAATATCCAATTTCCTCTGAATGGATCTCATTTTGATTAAACTATTTGTGATTGATCAAATCCATCAGATAATGTAGTTAATATTTTATGCGTAGTACTTTTTTATAGTAGGTGAATAAAATTTTAATCAATAGTTCTTAATAAAGAAAGAAGAAAGTAATAAAATAATATTATCCACATAGAAAGAAGTTTTATAAATTGTTCTTTTAAATGTTAATTAAAATATGTTTTCACTCACTATTAATCAGAGTCTTGTATTACTTATACCAATTGTTTTAACCAAATCAAAATGTCTATTTACCAAAACTAGTTTTAGACTATGATAGTAGAAAAAGGAATTTCAGTTCCCGAGGCATGAAGCAAAAAAATTTTGATTTCCTTCATCCGGTAATATGATGTCTGTCCATAAGAAAACTGATAACTTTTTTCATCTTCTCTCTTTTTATATGACGATTTGAAGGCTTGCCTTTTACAAAATTTTTATGCTTCCGACCCCTTTGGAGCTCTCCTCCTTCGGCGAGCGACAAAAAAAAGAGAATTTCTCATCCTTACCTCGAAAGTTGTCCCAAAAGAGAGAAGGCAGAAATCACATACTCAGCACCTTTCATCGTGACCGTTTCTAAAAGATATCCCGGAGTCTTGGCATCGGTACTTTCCAGCAAAACTTTCCATCCCCAACTTCTTAATTCTCTCTCTCTCTCTCTCTCTCTCTCTCTCTCTCTTCTTTGCCTATCTCTCTCACTCACTCTCTCTTCTTTCCCTATCTCTCTCACTCACTCTCTCTGTACCTCTTTCTTATACCCAGCATCCTCGTTCAAACGTCTCATGAGATTCTCATGCTGAAATCACCTTGCAAATTCATCATTTTTCTAAATATATATTGCTGGCAAAAATATATAATATAACTTCTTTAAGATAATTTGAGTGTCACATAAATTACAAGATTAAATTTTGATAATTTTATAAACTGTTAATTAGACGTTTACAAATTTGCTGACCAACTTAAATACGAGTTATGTTTAAAAAAATTTAATTGCAAAATTGCGTATTTTATATATTTTACGATTCGAAATAATCTATGATTTTTATTATTTAAATGTACTGAAAACAATTGTAAGTACGCAACTGATTAAATATATATATATAGTGGAAAGTTACAAATACAAAATGCCGTAGCAGTTGCAAACATTTAAATACCTTATGTTTATTTAACAACATATTATATGTAATATTAACCTTTAGAGGACGGGAAATCCACTGTAATGTGAATCCACTATAATCATGATGGTCAGTTTACCTACATGTATGCCCCACGTATGTCAGGTACTCATTTTATGCTGTTTCTTAGAGAGATCGCTAAGTTCATGAGTTCAGCGATAACCTTGTTGTTATTCCCCAACTTTCATTTGTCGTAATATTTAAAGTTACTTTATTAACTTAAAAATTGAAATTTGATAATGAATATACTTTCAATTATAAATGATTTTAATTTAAAATACCATGTTATTATAAATATACAATCAATTAATTAATCTAAAAAGATTTATTGGAAACTAACCAAAAGATAATATGATCCATTTACTTAAAATAATTCATTAATAAAATAAAAATATTTTTTCATTATAATTTAACATGTATGCTGTGTACTTCTTTGAAAGAGTCTTTCGCTTATAAAAATATATTTAGAGCTATCTAAGTAGAAATGATCGAGTATAGTCGGACAGACATTTAACACTGGAATCTATTTTATTTTATTAAAATACAGAAATAATATAAAGTGCTTAATAAAATAAATTTAAATATTATCCAAGTAATTGAATTTGTTTCTTCACAACAGTGATTATATCAATTAAAAGTAAATAATTAAATATTTTCGAATAGAAGATTTATTTTAATAGATGATAAAATATTAATAAATCGATATTTCAACATACGATAATAATGTCACGTCATATATACAATAGATATCAATTCTTCTTCATGCCAATTTTCATTCAAAATACCTTAAATATTCAACTAACAAGATATTAAGTGGCATAATTAATCGAAACACATAAAAAATTTAAAAGCATATATAAATCAATAGCAATTAACAAAAGCACCCAAGGCAATTCCTCCTTTTCCAAAAACTAGCCCAAAGCCAAACAACCCAAAAACAAAACAAAACAACTCCTCCAGCAGCAATCTCGCAGAAAAAAAAATCCAGCAATTAAGAATCGCCCTAACAATCCTCACGAGCCATCGACCAGAAGACACAGCGTTCCTCGGGCAAAACGCGCGCGTGCCGCCGCGCGCAAACACGATAAATTATTAAGAGTAGGCGTGATTTCAGGTGCGTACGTACACGTAAAAGCGCTCTCTTTCTCTTTCTCCCTTGACTATAGCTAGAAACGCGATGAATACAAAATGTAACGAGCGGCCGGCGCTCTTCCCTCCTCGACAATTCCTCCACGCTACCCCCGCGCGCGCGCGCGCGCTCCGCAAGGCGCATGCGCCGTCGAGCCGCCGATAATTCCGCGAGGGGTTGGTTGACCGAAGCAGCCGCCACCGCCACCGGCTCTTCAGTTTGCCCCGACGCCTCAGACCCACGGGGTTCCCGCAGCGCTGCACCCTGCTTGGTGTGAGCGCGTGCTACTTTTCGACGCCGAATTTTCTCTAAGCTTCACGGCTTTTTCGATCGAGCTGATTATATAGTGATAAAGGTAGCTTTTCTTTCGGTGGGTGAGGTGAGAGGAAATCAGTGGGCTACGTTATTGTGACGATGGTGCTGATGCCGGCGTGAGCTGCTGCTGCTGCTGGTGGTGATATATATTTTTTTTTGTTCCTCGTTGATCGAGCGAGGAGAAAGCGGCTACTAGCGAGTGTGACCAGGGTGACTTCTTTTGGGGATAAGAGAGGTGACCGGCAAACAAAGTGCTTTTGAGAAAGTTGTGGCTCAGGTGGCGCTTTTTGTTTGTTGACAGTGTTAGAGTGATATTCCGCGCGGGGAGATTCGCAGACGGAGAAAGGAGCGGGGGAAAAAGAAAAGCTTTGAGGTAAGTTTTGCTTTTTCAATTTGTTTGAGCTGTTTCCGTGCTTGGGGAAATCTGGAAAAGTTTCGAGTATGATGTATAGTTGTTTTGGTTTTGAGAGAAGGGAGAAAAAGAGTAATCATTTCAAAGACAATTTTTACTAACAAATGAAACTGCCGCTTTAGTAAATGATTAATGAATTTCAATTATACATATTATGTAAAACTGTTTTTTATAACAGCTATTACTTTTTTGAAAAAAATTAATGTTGCCGAGTATTCGTAAATAATGTATACTTATCTAAAACATCATTTATTTTGTGGGATTGCGTGACTTTGCCGAAGTCCAACAGTGGAAAAGAGAGAGAACAAAAAACATTTATTAGCGTTGAAACAGCATTGGGACTCAAAGGTTAATTGCGTTACCAAGTTCCTCACGTGGTTTCTTTGAGGCACCTATAGTTCATCAATCCTTCCAAGCCTCACACCATTAATTGCAGCCTCAATGGATCGATAAAAGGATTATTTGGAAAATTACCTTACATCGCGATAGTGTGAATGTATTAGTTAAATGTAGATTTTTGGTCATTAATGAGTTTTGTATTTCAATTTACAAAATAATTTTATTTAATGATAAAAAATGTCTGTTTATTTGAGAATGAATTACTCTTGTAATTTTTAAATAAGAATTTTTAAAGATTATTGCATATTTGATACATGCAAAAATAAATAGAACGATTTCAGTAACAGAATAGATGAATAGAAATTAAACACAAGGTCCTTTGAGTAAATACGATGACATATTATTACATTACTTGCACAATGTGGCTATCTAAAGATTCAGGTCATAGAGCTAAATTGACATAATAGCATTTTCTTTGAAATATGTACTTTATACATAACTAATTGACTCCTTAGAAGTGCAGTATTCATAATATATCATTTTAATTATCCAATGGCATAAATCTAACTAAAGAACAATTGTTACAATAGATTAATTTGTATTCAATGGAACAAAATTAATTAAAAATTTTATTAGTTTAACGCTGACAAGTTTTGTTTATTCTTCTCATTAATTAACTGCCTATTGTTTCAACATTTCTTTAGCAATTATTTGCTTTATTAAACGATTGATGCACTTTAAAACTTACTAAAACACAAAACAATACTCCGCAAGCGTTCAAAAAAATTCACAACTTAAACATTTGCCGTTTCGATTACCCTAACTCTTCCACCGTCTCAAAAACACTTCTCATCCAACAAAACATCTCGTCCCACTTTGCCATCCACAATAATTCATGCATCCACTCTCCTCTCAACACAGTCCGCAAATAAAAAGCCTATAGTAACTCTCTCTACATCCCCCGCATTTCTAACCTCGGCTCAAGCAAAGAACGAAGATCCAGATCGGCCGGTGACTCTACTATCGGGCATGTTTTCATTCTTGCGTACATACATGCATACGCGCGCGCTCGTAGTTCAACGACCCAGCCGCGCAGTCTAGTCTGTAGGCCATAAGACAGAGACGTATAGCCTCACGGGCAGATATCGAAGAGGAAGCCGAGGCCTGCGAAGGGTGTATATAAGCGAACTAAACGGAGTGACACCTCTCTAGGCTGCGCGCGGCTGATGCGATCAATTTTAACGCGCTAAATTTTGCGTTATGAGCCGATGTATTGACGCGAGCGCGCGATGTTTATCGCCGGGTAAACGTTGAGCTGTTTGGTTAAGCTTTATCAATCGTGTTTTGGAGAAGCGATTTTTTTGGGGTGATTTATAAGTAGGTGTGTTTTATGTGTTTTTATGTGTTGATGGGAAACGTCTTAATCAGTTCGTTATCGTTTTTATCAGTATCTCTTAATAAGACCTGCTGCGAAGTCTTTTTTTCTATAAACTTCATAGATTTTAGTAAATTTTGATTGCAGCAGAATTGTAATGTTAATCAAAGTTTAGTCTAAATAAAATTCAGTTGAGACCCTTGTTAACTGTAAATAAAAATAAAAATTCTTTTTATTTACTTATTTTTTTATATTACAATGGTACTGTTATAAATAGCTTCATCATTTAAAAAAAAGACCAGTGTTTTTAATTTAAATCAAATTATAACAGTTTCATTGTTCTACATAGTCTTTTTTGTAGCAAGAAAAGAGGTAAAAAAGCCAAGAATGATTTCGAATAAAAAATTATCAGATGTTTTTTTACAAGTCATTTTCGTTTAAATGAATTAATAAGTATCGCTAAGCTAGCGACGATTAATCTTTCAAAAATTTTTTATGGAAGTCTTCTCCGTGAATCTTTACTCTCTGCTTAATAGATAATAAATGGAATCTTATAAAAATACTTTTCTCCTTTATTGACGGGTCCGAAAGTTCTACTATTATCAACTATGCAGATTATACAACTTTAACTATTAAAAAAATATATTTTAATATAAGAAGATCCAAAAGGACATAATTTCCCCTCAAAATGACATACTCTATCTCTGCATAAATGAATTTCGGATTTTTATGACGATGTTGTACGATATGAGTGACGTTGTTCTGATTAGTTTGTTTTTTTATGCCTTGAAAAGGGACGTTCACATATAACACGTCCGAAACGTTGGCAAGTAGCATAATTAATAATAGTGGGATTTTTGGATGTTCTTAAGCATATTTTGAACTGCAATGTAGCTTTCAGTAGAAATATCTTTGAAAGTTTTTTGTTACGATTAATCTTGAACATTTTCCTTCAGACGCAAGATTATAATTTAAGGCACCATCTAGTCGACCTGAAATTTAGCTGAGATCTTCATGAAACATGCATCCTCAGACTGTCTTTATGAAGCTTAGTATTCCATTTATATTTAAAATGTTAGTCGGAACTTATGCGACGACTACGATCAGATTGAATCTTAGATATAAATATTCCATAATTTTATTAATCTTTAAATAACAATTTCTTGAATGCTGAACGTATATTTAATCGAATTTCATACATTTTCTTATTAAAGTTCTAACCGTTCCAGAAACTTTGGTATATACCTATAAAATATTTAAACAGTATAACAGACACAAAATAACATTTCAAACTAATTACAAATTAGCGCGCGTTAGTTAATGTAAAAGATAAATTGCTAGTACCATTTTCAAACTCAACAAAATTAAAGCCACGCAACAGCGACTGGTAATTGGGTTATCCATCCTAATCCGAGGTTCGTTACCACTGTGAAATGTATATAGGATAGATCACGTCTGGCAAGTAGGTGAATCGAAATTGAGAAAGAGCTAGACGCGAAGGATGGTAGGTGGGTAGCTAGAGAAAGGGAGAGGGAAAGTTTCTTCTCGTCCGTTGGGTAGTCGGTCGGACGTGTATAGCTATTGTCGGGGCGGAACGGTTTGTTCGAGAATTAGTTGTGAAAAATCCGCTGGGGATTTATAAGCCCAAGTGCGCTGATTGTGTAGTAATGAAAGGATAAATTGGATTTCCCTGATATTATTGGAACACGGAATGCTGAAATTTATTCCTCTCGGATTTTTTATTTATTGTTTTAAATACGGCTGGTTTTCTTGTATTCTGAAATAGAATATTGCCCGCGGCTGTAATAATTATTAATTTGAATTATAAATAGATTTTGATTGACAATGATTGACTGGGTTGTTAAATTTGCAGGATAAGCCTTTAAATGTCCAACGAAATTATTGATGTTACAGGTGGAATACATTTAATAATTCTGATTTATTTCAGCGATATTTATGCTTTTGGCAAATAGAAAAATATTCTTTTTTGTTATTTTAGCTAGCATACTTCTGCAGTAAATCTGTATCAAAACTTCTTTATCTTTCGCTAAACGAAATAATCACTTTTTCCGGTTTAGAAACACAAAAGTAGTATTTTTGATCTGGGTACGATGAAAAATATTTCTATATACACCACGGAGATATATAGGACCACCAGACAGCACATGTTTGTCAAAAGCTAAAGGCTTGGGAGACGATTGAAGTGTGCTCTGGACTGGCCATCTGTTTACTTTTCCAAATACACATTACATTATTTTCATGTATTCTTATCTTTTTTGTTAAGAAATCTCAATTCACAGCCATTTTTGAGCTCAGAAAAACGTGAACATTGTGCACGCATAGCAAATATCATTTCGCTAAACATAATTTTTATTAATCATTTTAAAAAATAGCCTTCTCTTTTTAGGTAACAAACAGTAGGCAAAGCTCAATACTAGAATAAAATAAACAGATACATCTTTTAAGCTCATCGAGTAGAGGTATTTTAATTTCTTTATAATATTGAATAAAATGCCAATGCAAAAATAAACGTATAAATTTAAATTCTTGCATATTTATTTATTTTGTAAATATTGTTTCTCTTTAAAAATAATTATTAAAGTGTATTTACAAATACATTAAAAAACATAACACTATTATTTATTTTTAAAAGTTTAAAATATAAGGTAGATTCTCATTTTCATGTATTTAAAATATTTCTCCTATATTTATTTAGTTAATTTTCTGAACGTCGTTTATACTTTTTAATTAACAGGCTATTATAAAACTTATTTAAAAACTTTTTGCCTGAGAATAATATGGGTAAAAGTTAATTATGTTGTTCACTTAATTAGCATTATAACTTCTTACAATCGTATATTAACGATGTATGGTCCATTTAGTAATAATTAATTTCTATCTAATTCGTAGTGATTAGCATTTATTTTATTAACGCGTACTTGAATTTATATAATAACAATCAGTCTATTCAATGTTTTAATCATTTACGATAATAACAATCAATTAAACGATCAACGGTTATTAAGCAGATTATTATTAAACAAGATAATTAGTAGTTTAGAAACGATAAATATATATTACCATTTCAATATCCCTTGTCAATCCTAAATATAATTTTACTATAAAATAAACAACGTTTAACATATAATACGTAACCACCTAAATTTGTCACATAAACTAAACCATCAACAACGAAAGGAAATCCAAACAACCATATCACCCGGAATTTCATAATCCCTCGACTATCAGAAAAGCACCTACCCTCCAACAAAAAGCACCTTGCATTCTTAAACCATCCCAGGGGACTCCATCGACCTTCGAAAGCGCACTTTCATTCCTCGTATCCAGCCCCCTAGCGTACGAAATATCGAGTGTAATGGGCAGCCGAGGTAGGGCACTGCAACGGCACGGCGAAGATGGTTGACCGTTGTTGACTCGAGCAGAATTTATTACCGGGGGAAGATCAATGCTCTCCTTAACCGCATCGGCGCTTCGCCTCGCGCGGAGTTGTCTCTACTCCCCACCCCGCTTCTAAGCGCGGACTCGTGTGTATTTACTGCGACGACGTCGCCGGCATGTATGTATGAATCGTAATTTGTTAGAGACGTTCGCCCCGAGCTAGTGGGATTTATTTGTGGCTAACGCGTTTATTTATCGTTTGAGGCGTACGAATTTACGGAATTTATCGTTGCTGAGGTGCGCTTAAAATATGGATAGGTTGATGTCTGCTATCGGGCTCGATCGATCTATGAGAAAAGTGCTAATTTTATGCTTCCAATTATGGAAATAACCATTACTCGTAAAGTTTTATCTTTTCGTGAGGATGGTTATGGTATAGTTGAATTTTTTCGTTGTTAGTCATAAAAAGTCATTTCGATAATAGTATTAAGAGCTTTATCCTATCCGTATCTTTACGAGCTTTTACAGAACCTTAGATAGATATTTATGAGAAATCTACGATAAGCCATAAATAAAGTGCGCAAATTTACGATATTATTTTGAATAAGAACGTACGTCGAAGTTTAATCTAAGAGAACGACCGCAATTCCTAAGTGGCTGATAAGCACACTCTAACTAATTTAGCTTGACTTCAAACAAAATCTTGTTTACTGCTTAAGCAAGTGACTAATTTCAAAAGCTATTTAAGAGCCGAGTATCGTAATTATAAATCAAAACTTGCACATGAGTAATTGTAACGATAAGTCGATTTTTTATGTTTTGTCTTTTGAAAGGTGTTAAATGTTTATCTATTGAAAATTTAACTTATGAAATGCACAAGTACAATGATTTTACAACTCAACCTGTTCTTTTAAACTACTTCTTTTTAAAATCACGTCGACCTATCCTCTCATTCGCAATTAATTAGATAGTTAAGTTGTTAATAAGAGCTTCATGAAATTAAAAAAATTTTCAATCATTTTAACATATAAGCTATGTATGTGCAGAAGCGACCATCTAGCCAAAATTTTAGACTTCAACGCTCAATATTTTCCCAGTAAAAAGCAATTAAAGAAAGTGACTGAAAAATTTAATAGATTTTTAAACACTTATAGTTCAAACTTAATTAGCTAGAAGCTTGAAAATGTTCGTAAATTTTTAAAGATGATATCAAACCTTTTAATAGGATATGGAAAAATTATGTTTTTTTAAAAATGAAAAACGATAAAAGATAGATTAAAATTTTGTTTTAGTTATTAATTGATTTTTTAAAGAGGAACTTCAGGTCTACACTTTATCAGTCTATAATTTAAAAAAAAAGTGAACGTATAAAAAACTTTTAAAAATCTAGTAATTTTTGTAGCCTCTTTCTTTAATCGCTTTTAAGTAGAAAAATATTGATTCGCTGAGGTCTGAAATGTTATCTTTCTTCATATCTCTATATCCAAAAACAACCTTCAAAATTTAAGCAAACCGGTGATCCGAAAGCTTGGCCATCTCCTAGTCAAAACATAACCAAATTGAAATTTAAAAAATAGAATTTTCAAAGAATTTAAAAAAATTACTAAAATAATTAAATAAATTTACCATCAGTTCATCAATTCTCGTTACTCCCCCCTTCAAATTTACCCTCACGCATACATCTAACACAATCTTAGTAAACATGTATGCATCGCATTCCATACACACACTCAAAATGATTTGGATCCCTACCGCATCCCTCTCAAACTCCTTGATCCTCCCCACTATTTTTTAAGCGCTCGTTTGACGAGATGAGACATCTGACCGGTTTTTCAATTCTCGGTAAGCTCGGAGACGGTTGTTTACGTACCGCGGCGTAGATGGGTCTTTTTTTTCAAGCGCGTGACTAGAATTTCACACGGCGAATTAATGAATTTTTTAGCGGGGGCGATGATAATATTGGCTGAGGGAGTAGAGCTCGCGCAGCGCGTTTCTGATATTTTCGAGAAAATAGAATTTTCAATATTTACGTTGCATGACCCAGGCTGGATCTTCCTTGCTGTTTACTGAGAAAAAATGGTTTAGTAGAATATTCAACGATCGAGACACTAGTCGCTTCGATTCGCCGGGATATTCTTTTCTAGTAGGAATAACAAATAGCCTTAATGTACATGTTCTTATTAATTTAAGAAAGAAAACAGTAAGCAAATAAATTGGAAATTACGTTTATTGGAAAAACAATTAAGATTATCTCATAATATATATAGTCAGAACGAATTTACTTGTGAGACAAGTATTGTTCAAATGTTAATTTTACGAGGTCTGATGTAAAGAATTTCACTATCGCCGATCAAATAAATTTGAGCGGCAACGCTCACCGAGTACACCTCTATAGCAACGAAAATACCTTATAACAGGAAGAAAACAAAGCAGCAGCCCTTTGACCCACAAAAGCAAATTATTCCTGTCTCGAGCGGCATTATTTCTCACCTCGACGGCAGAAAACAGAACTAATTTACCAGAAAAAACATATACATCCCCCGCTCTCTCAAATCCTTTCTACCCTCTGTTTTTCCATCCACTTCCCCGATCTCATCAATTTCTCAATCTCGATCCCAGCCTCTATATGCATCCAAGAGCGCACGAGTTAAGCGAAGAGGCCTGCTCACGGTAATGGACCTAATTAGTGATCTGTCCGTTTGACTTGCGCGCGCGCGAACGCCAGCCGCGAAGAGATCGATAATTGGCAAAGTGAGAGAGAGAGAGAGAGAGAGAGAGAGGAAAAAAAATGGTGGGGGTGAACGCGGGCGTGAAACGAGATGCTTGTAATTTAATTTATAGGGAGGACGCCGGCACTTGGGGATGTTGTTGCTGCAAGAGAAAGAAATCTTAGGAGAGTCTAGCGTTGCGCGCGCTGGAATGGAGAAGCCTTATAGGATGACGCGGGCGCTACACACAAAGCGAATTTCTTCGGTCTCTCTCTTTTTTTGCCCGAGCTTCTTGGATTTCGCGCAAGAGAGAAAGAAAGAGCGCGAGAATCGACGCTGAAGTTTTGGTGGCTCTATCGCCGGGGAGAGGAGGGAGGGATTCTTGGGAACTTTTGTCATTCTTGCGATGTTTGTCTTAACGTCGCCGTTAGCCAAAAGGGTGACATTGATATTTTTTATCCTGAAGGAGGTCTCGGAAGTTTTACCGCTCTGGGTGGACGTTTTTTGCTGGTCTACTCCTTCAATTTCGCTGCTTTATTGTGGAGAATAATTAATTTTTTTTTTATATCTTTAAAGAAGTATTTTTAAAGAAGTATTTTTAAAGAAGTATAATTTTGCTTTAGTGGTAGTATATGTCGGTCATGTTCTTCATGATTGTATTACAATTTGGATTTATGCTTTAATGGGGCTGCATTTATGTTTTTACTGTGTAGAATTATATCGTACAGAGTATGATTTCAGCAAAATTAATGGTTAAACCAATCTATTAAATAATCAAGAAAATGTAGCCATCAGAAAATTGCTTAGTTAAGATGAAATTGAAGAAAAACATCTTGTGAAACTGCCCATAAAATTGTATTCATTCTATATCTTAAGAAATTGTTGAGTAGGTTCATTTTGTAGCGTAGAGATAAAAAAATTATTTTCAAGAATTATATTTATTATACTTACTTATAAAATTTAATAAAAATAGCTCTGATTTCAGAACTCATGAATTTTAAACGTTACTCCATTAGGCGCATAAAAATTCTATTAAACACACCTTTCTGTAAATCTACATAACTTTCATCAGATATAACAACAATCTAATTCAAACCTCACCTATTCACATAAAAAACCAGAGTAAATCTCTAAAAAAACAATTTTAAAATCTCCACAAAACTGACGATCTAACTGCTTGAGCAAAAGCAAGCCAACTTAGGAAGCAGCGCAATTTTATGCAGCTGTAATAACGGTTATATTCGAAACGGACTCAGTGCGTGCGGTTAGCCGCACGCGGCTAGTACCCTGGGCTGGGTTATATCGGCTGTGAGCGCCGAACTCATTTCGCGGACGCTAAGCCTAATAAAACCGCGCTTCGACGGCGGCGAGAGAGAGAGAGAGAGAAAGAGAAAGAGGGAGATAGAGAAAGCCTAACTGTTTCTGTGGTCGATTGGCGGTGAGCGCTATTATCGGTGAAATTATATTAGGTTGTTTTTTTGCGGCCGCTGCAGTTGCATTGATTGAAACAGTACGGCTTTTCAGATTGATTTTGGGAATTTAGAAGTTCAAAGCTGCAGTAGTGTTAGTGGGATGAGAGTGGGATTGCATTTGGAGGGATAATGTGTATTGATTTTGTGTATTATGTTTGGACTGGTTTTGGACTATAAAATAGTTAGTGTAGGTAAATTAATTTTAAATTTATTAAGGACCACAAAATTATGATTCACAAGTTTCGCATAAAATAATCAAGGAGGGTTCGTAATTTACTTTAGCAAATAAAATTTTCGGTGTTTGAATAATAAATTTCTCTTACGAAATTTAGCTTTAATTAATTTAATATGACAATCATTTATAAATACCCTATATACGTGATCGAATTTTAAAGTAAATGCATATTTTGCGATGAATATAAATGAATATTACGATAAAAACATTAATAAATTTCATATAAATTTACACATGTACATTAAATTAAAATTTACTTAAGTTGATTATACACTTAATAATCAAAAATTATTATTTTTATGTGTTTGGTTCTATATACACATCCATGACATTTAATACTTTAAATAAAATTAAATCATGCAAAAATTATATAAATACTGCATTTATTTTATTTGTTATCTATCATCAAAAAAGTCTGCTAAGATTAACTTGCAATATTTTTTATGATAATATATCGCTTAAGTCTTACATTCAAATATTGTATATAATTTTGAATTAAATTTTTATAAAAATAAATCCTTATTAACAACTTAATTTTGCACATTCTAAACTTAATTCCAAAAATCAATTTACCATCAGTAAAATCTCTCAATCCATCCCGTATTTCCAAAACAACACTCCCCATGCTCTCGACTTTTATAAAATCACTCTTCCAAATACCTCACCTTTCATAATCATCCCCACTATCTCCAATTCCTTCCGCCCCCCTTATTCGACCCATTTCCTCTCCTGTCCATCCCAAAACCTTCCCCTCCCCCCTCCATCCTACTTTAACTCCTGATTACCGTTCGTCAGAGAAGCTCCACCTTCTCGAATTCTCGTCGCTTACCTCTCCATGAGATCAGACTCACGCACAGACTCAGCTCGCACATTATGCGATTAGGCGAAGTCGAGGCGAAAATCACTCGGTATTCGCGCGCGTGAAAGGAGCGAGCTGCGCGCTCAAAGGAGCCGAGCGCGCGACGTCTTTGCAAAGAGAGTGGCGCCGCGCAAAGAACTTGATACTCGAGAGGAAGGGAATTATTCCAGCTGGCGTGTTATTAAATCACGTCTGCTGCAGCTACCGGATTTTAAGGCGACGTAATTCTCCTGGTGATTCTCGAGATTTAATTCTTTGCACGTCGAGCTAACTTGGTAGGCATTATCGCCAAATGTAGGCGAACTTTGGCTTTTTTTATTTTCGAATTCTGCTCGGGATAGTTTTAAGATATTGCATTCTTTCGTCATTTTGTTAAGTTAGGTGAATTCTAATTCTAGATTTGGACGAGAGCTAATGTAAGATTTGAGATGGCGTTTAGGATCAGTGAAAATTAATTAACCAATTTAATAATTTGAAATGTGTTTAATTGATTATGTAAAAAGTACAGTTATTGTAAATATAAATTTTTTCCTATCACAGTATGCTTCGTACGTGCCTCCAATGTCGTCTATTTTAAAATTAAATTCTACATTTATTTATAAAACTATTCTAACAAAAAATCGATAATAATTAAACTTATTTCAGTACACTATGATAATACAATATTTTTTAATTATTATAAATACTATCACATAATAATTATAATTAATTATCATGACATGTAACTGTAAGTTGCAATAATTAAATAATTTATGAATATTTTAGTCATGAATTAATTAAATTTCAATAGTTAACAATAATTTAATATTTCTCGTAGATATATGAATAAATTGTTCAACATTTAAATTAAATTTGCACTTTTAATTTTAGTAAATTCTTTGATACAAGTATATGTAAGTGTACAGTAACGGAATAAAAATTTTAATCTTTATAAAATTCTTAGCCTGGACTTTCTCTGGTTTCAAAAATGTGAAAGAATAATAATATTTGTTGTTAAGAAAAATTTACTAACAAGGAGACCTTGTTGGTTACACAATACTAATTGGCCACAGCTTTACAAAGATTTTATCTTATCATTGGAATGACTTTATGGTTTATTGATTAAAATTGACAAAAAATAAAGTTTTTTAATCAATAAATAAATAAATATTTTCTTGTACAGACCTTATATTGATTTTAAAAATCACTACAAACTGCTAAAATAGAATGCTTTTTCAAAGAGCAATTTTTTTTATTCGATCATATTTTTGTAAAATCAACGAAGTTTTGTAATTTTTATATATTTTTTTAATTTAGTAAGTAATTTTAACTTTGGATTTGGATTTAGTGCATGAAGTTTTATATAATATGGAACTGCAGTCATTTATACATAAATATTTAATGCTGATTTCAAAAATAGAGATATCTCCTATTTTTCAAATTCAAGGGTAGTTTTTGCAATTTTAATATGCTTGCGCATGTCGAAGTTATTCCAGTCCCGAATCCACATGAAGCGTGTAAAATAGTATAGCTCTTTTACTAGCGCAAGATCCTAATAAATTTAAATATGGATCAATTATTATCAGTCGATTTTCCTACATATAGCAGATATTTTTCAAAGTGAAAATTTCAATATTTAAAGGCGTTTTTTTCAATTTCAGAAGAAAACTGGTAGGAAATAATCATTTTTGGTCCTACATTTGTATTGAGCGTGTTAAAATACTTAAGTCTAATCTTTAGTGAATATAAAATTATGTTTCATGTACACACATTATCATCGCGGTGTTAGAAATATCATGGCAAAGCTATTTCATTGAGTTTCTACAATAAAAAAGAACAATTTATGTCATTGCGTTTTATTTAATATTTAGATAGATCTCAAATTTTTTGATTCGCATAACGTAAGAAGAAGAATAGAAACTCTCCCAGCACATTAACAATCTGCTAATGCGATTTTATCCATATCGCTCTCGGTTTATCAAAAAAACTTCACGAAAATGTATGACCCGAATTAACAATAGCAAGAGGCTTTATAACAGCATACGAGGATGTGTGATTATAATTGACGAAAGTAAAATTCGACCGAGCAAAATCTCTCAGGGTTAATATTTTGTAGGTCACAAGTTAAAAAAAATATAAGCTCTGCAGTTGGGTAAACGAATATTTAATCAATTTTGTCCGTGAGCGTGGCGATTAATCATCTAGATGATTTGAACGTATCAATCAGTTGCTAAAGGAGAGAACGGATTTCGAGAGATAGATGGAGAGAGAGAGTGAGAGAGAGAGAGAGAGAGAGAGAGAGAGAGAGAGAGAGAGACAGAGTGAGAGAAACGGAGAAAAATGTTTAAAACGGAATGTTGGATGTATTTGGTAAGCGTGTGTTGGAATTGAGCAAATATTTAAATCTGAGCGAGCGTGTATATTAAATTTTACAGTGCTTTTGGCTGGTGTGGCTTGATTTTAATTTGACGTGGAAAACAGGATATTAAAATTAAATTTAACGACTTTGATAGATTATTTTCACGTAATTGCGTGATTCGATTTGAACTTTCGGATTAATAAGTTCTACCCATCATCATTTGCTTTAATCAAAGTAAAATCCAGAAATGTTTGTATTCAAAAAAGAATGGCCACAACTCGGTAGAACTTTGGAATTAGGCAAAAGCTCGAGAAACTTACATTAGCATTTAGAGTGCTAAAATACGTTTTTAAGCAAATCGACTTTTCTAATGTAGAAGAAAAAGTTGAATAAAACACTACTTGATCTAAGCTTTAAGCACCCGGAAGTAGATAGGGATGAGTCTGATAAGACTCTCCTTTTCATCAATTGGGTACTCATCCATTTATTTTAATGCGCTTTACTTTAAACACATTAAAGTAGATATGGGGCAAGTTTGGTAAGACTTTTATATCTTATTTCTCATTGATACAGGAAAATTCATTTTTTATAAACACTTAATAATGTGTAAAAAAAAGTATTATATTTATCATACTGCGATTTCACAATACAGCCTACAATTCATTACAAATCATAGTTTCGTAATACGAAATTTGTACTAACCACACGAGATTGCAAATTTAGATAGCGGATTCTATTCGTTCCGCAAAATCATACCAAATAGCCACCCCAGCTCCCCTCTCTAAAAATATCAAAACACATAATCACGCAGCGCCTCCCGAGCCCTTCGACCTTCCCCCGATCGATCGAGAATTCCGGGACCGCGGTACAGGCGATAATGACGGGGGAATTTCCGGAGGCGCGAGATCGCGAAATTACAGCGCATCGCCACTGGTGACGTGAAAGGCCGCAAAGCGCGCGCGAGAGAGAGAGCCCCGCACGCGTTCCAGAGGCATCGGCGGTCGAGGGCATTAATCTAATCGACGGGTGATTACGGCGCGGCCTTTGCGCTCGCGGAGAAAGAGAGAGGAATGCTCCGCGAGCTAGATTTTCGTCGCTGATGTATGCGCGTGTTGCCATTTAGGCGCATCTGGTATGCGCGCGTGTGTTTCCGCGCTGATATGATTTAGGAATCGCTTCCTGCCTCCCCGCTGTCTCCGTCTATAAGCGCCCCCCCTAGCGCTAATTCATGGCACTTTGCGCGTGGGCGTGGACGAAACATAGCGGAGTGCATGTGTACGTACTGGCTTCTCTCTGTGAATCTTCGTTAAGCTAATACGCGCCAGTCGTCGTCCGTCTTTCTTCGTTTAATCCATACATTAGTAGCTACAAGAGTGGAGTAGTGGCGTACAGCTATTCAAGGAAGTCGCGCTGGATGCAGTAGTGCTACGTGCTTATGCGCGCCGCGCTGGTTTAATGTAAGAAAATCTATAGTACAATTTGTATCGTGGAAATATATCTTCAAACGCCACGTGTGCAGGTTTGCAGGGGGTAACTACGCGATGGAGCCGATGTAACATCTTTCACTGTTTTTGCCTTCCGGGCGCTATTTTCTCTGGTAATATCGGATTGATGTATGTAGCAGAAGAAAATATCGCGTTTCGCTGGGATTCCGAAAAATTTTTCAGCCGTCTTCGATCCGATTTTTGACAGTCGCGGGAATACAAGCTCCCGGAAAGAAATATCACCGGCCTGAATACTGCCGGTGGAGCTTGATCGCTTTATTTCCTGCGCTGAATGCCCGCCGTTCCGTGGAATCACGTCGCATTCACTGCGTAATGTAAAATAATGCGGCACGCCCGACTAGCTCCTATTTACACTCGAAATTACAAGCGTTCCAGCAACAACGACGCCGATTAACCCACTGAATCGCGCGAATTTTCCCTCAATTTTCACCTACAAACTCAATATTTTTCCCGCTCCCGCAAAGCCCGGCGTCGTAAATACATCCCAGCGTAGATGCACAGAAGCGTCCATACATCCAACCACGACGATTGTAGGAGACAACGCGCGGCAAGCTAGAGACGATCGGCGCGCCCGCTGTATACCTATACAGCCGTGTACGTACGTGCGTGCAGAGCCAAGGGGCTTTCACCCTCGCGCTTTCTCCGGACACGGCCAAGATTTAGTGGGGCTACGTGACCTTCCGTCCGCAAAATTGGGCCGATTCATCATCGGCGGCGTGCGCGCCTGTATAGGGCTCTATCTCTCGATTTTGCGAAAAGGTAATCCCCGTGCCTGCTGGGTTAGCGTGCCGGGAGGAAAATTTGAGATTTTTTTTTTTGGTAAGGGGTCATCGTGCTTTTTTTGGATGATGCGGAGTGATAAAGGGTGAGTGTACCTGGCTAGAGATTGGCAGAGTAGGGAGCTGCTATCGGTTTCCGATTATTTTACGGATGGACTTTTTAGGAGTATTTTTGGGAAAAGAGTTTTTTTGTTAGTTGCTAAAGCGTAGAGATTTTGCAAGTTCGATGTATGTTTCGAATGTCGAACTTGGAATGACGCTTGGAAGGTATTGAGTAGAAACTGCAGTAAAAATTCATCTGAAATCATATGTTACTATTTTTAAAGTTGATGTATTAAATAATATATTAAGATAAAAGATAATCTATATTTAAAATTGTCAGAAAACAAAAACTATCAAATTTATTGTTACTAAACCGAATAATTGTATTACATTTTTAAAAAGCAACAAGTAAATACGCTAATTCATAATTACACGCACACTCCCACGCACAAATCACATCACCCACATACACAGCCACTCAGACCTAGAGCCAAACATATGCATGAGCTCGCATTAACGGGCCACGCGTACTCGAGTTCGGAGATTATCTTATGAGCTATAATACGCGCAGGGACACGGCTGCGGGCTAAGCGCGGCGCGCGCATGGTTGAGCGTTTGATGAACTGACGTCAAATTGGCGCTGCCGCGCTTCATTAGTTAATTAAAAGACGCGAGAGTGATTCGATAATGCGGAGCGCTTGGCGCCTCTGTGCCTATGACTTCTGTTCCCGGTTATGCGGAACTGCTTGCATAACAAGCGCTACTGTTTCGGCCTCGCTTTTTATTCGATATAGCTATTTTTGGATGGCTATCGACTGGATCATTTGATTATGCGCTCGTTAGCGAGCGGGGAATATTTATATTTTAAGTTTATTGATTGATTGAGTTTTAGGTAATTATGCCAGTGGGGTATAAGGCTGATTTTTAGTTGAATCTTAATGGTTTAAATTGACAGTTTATTGAATGGTTCTTTAATAACTCAACGATTTACTGTTTTACGTCAAATTACGTATGATGGTGAAAGATGGTCTGTTGAAGTTTACTAAAAAATGTATCAATTTTTATTTTAAGTTATCGTCTAATTAATCTTTTATGTTCTGCAAAAATATTTCCAATAGATTACAGTAATTTTGAACGAAACCCTTTCCCTTTGTACATCGTCTAAAAGCTTTTACAACTCTAAGAATTTCCAATAAACTATTCCAATTCGCGTTTCACGACAATTCAGACAATTCACTTTTCCTCCATTCATAAAGATATTTCCGTTATTTGTTCAAAGCATCTTTAAGCCAATCTACCCCTCTAAATCATTTGCTTCTCCTCCCAACCTAAACCTAGACTCCCCCCCTAAAATTTTCAAACTTCCGACCCTAATCACCAGCGCCCGCCTAACAAAGCTCTCGCTCTCTGCCGTCTGGCGTTAATTGGACGTTCGATGCCAATTATCTAAATATTCAATTTTACCCCACCCGGGCGGCGCCTACACTGTTGACATGCCGCGTGTACACACTACGCGCCAAAGGCTCGGGCTGCGCTCACGCGATAAGGCGTCTCGTGGCAAATAAGCCTATCTCCCTCTCGCTCTCTAGCTGCGAAACTCGGAGCGCCGAAAGTAAACGTGTATTTCAGAGACGCAAAGTGGCAGGAAAGTGTAAATATAAGGATGCTGGCGGAAGGGCTGCTTACTTGATTGGAGTAGCTCTTGAGCTATCGCCCAGTGTGTTGCGAGCTCGTGGTGTTAATGTTGGCGATTCGAGTGGCTTGGGTGAGGAGAGCTGGTAGTTAAGAATGATGAGGAGATGGAGGTGGGGCCGGGTAAATGTTTGGATTTGTGCTGTTTTGGTTCTTTCAACGGGATGCGCGTTGTTTTAATTTTAATTGTAGTTTTAGCAATGGTTCTGGCTGATACTTTTAACAAACAAGAATAATAATGAATGCTAATAAATGGAGAATAATAAGAAAACTAGTAAATACAGAAGGGAAGGGTGGCTTACGTGTATTTTATGCATTAATTTGTATATAGAGAGTAATAATTCTATTAAACGAGAATAAAAAAAAAACAAGAAAAAATTTTATTTTTAACAAAAGAATCCGCTAACGGTATAATGCATTTACTAAAATAAATAATAACAGAATCAGGTCAAATTTTTCCATACTTTCCATTATTATTGTCGTTCCATTTTATTCAATTTTTATTAAATTTTTTTCAACTTTTTTACTTTTCTATAAAAAAGGAGACCACACGCATGTCATCTATTAGGTACATTTAGAATTTTTGTCATTCCGAAATTATTTCACCGATTGGAACTAAAATAATTTCAGAAAATTCAGAAAAAATGTGACTATATCACTTTATATATACACTAAAATAAAAAAAAAATCCGTAAAAAAGCAATCCTCATAATATACAGCTAAACTTTCTTTTTCATCTTCAAACAAACGCCAACGCAAGCACACTAAATTTCCGAAATTCACTACCAACTTTTATCCCTAAATCATTTTGTTCAGCCGCTAATTCAGCCAGCAGCAGCTCCAACCGCAAAAGGACTCGCTACCTCTCCAACCAGCCAAAAACTCTCTCACACCCAGCCATCCTTGAATCCTCCACTAAAATTCCAACCATTGCACCACTACCACCCCTGTTTTTCCCCGCTCTGCTTAACCATCCACTGTACACGTACACGCCATTTGTCGAAATTCCACGTATGAGCGGATCTATATCCCCCGCGCGGAGGGTAGGAGAGCGGGTTATTAATAATCGATGACCAGACGATCCGTCGCACCAGTTGAATGCCCATTGTCTTCGCTATTCAGGCCCGTCGATATTAACTCCGTCTCGAGCGACGCTGTGTGTACGCTCGCTGCCGCTGACGTGAGAGACTGCACGGAGAGATGCGGAATTTTCAGATCAAGCGTCCAATGCAGAGATGATTCTGCGGGTCAATGATGTAATGCGGGGATATGGAATGGGAGGGTTTCTGGAGGCTTCTCAAGCTTTGGTTATTTTAAAATTATACTCTTAATGTGTTCAAATCTATTGAAATTCTTGTGAAGTTGTTATCTAAAGATTTCATAAAAATTTTAAAAATATATACTATTACAAATTTAATTTTATAAAAATGATTTTTAAAATAAAGTTAACAACTTGGTTCGTTCGAGATCGATACATTCCATTTTATCTAAAAATAATTGATTCTTTGAAATAGATATAACTAAAAATTTTATTAAACTTTATTTAATATCGTTGATGCAACGAAATTGATTGAGCTATCAATCATATGTCACGTAATTTCATTTTCAATTACGTGTTTAGAATATTTTTCATTTATTATATTGAATTTTTAAGAATTTTTTAACAGTATAAGTTTTTACACATATTTTTTAGGTAAAAATTCTTTTCCGTCTCACATTTAAACATTTTTAAAATACTTGTTAAAAGATAGACTGCCTTTTTTGTGCTTGATTTTACTTTTTATTAGAAAAAGTTCTGAATGAAAAATAATTTTTTTAAATTTTCTTTTTACTTATGTTTTTAAAACGACTTTTTAATATGGAATTCGTTAAATTTTGCGTAAAAGAAAAAATTTCGCACAGTTTATTTTCCCCCAAAAGAGCAGGTAATTATAAAATTCTTAGAAACGTATATCATCAGTTGACCGTAATTCGCAAGATTAAAAATAAAAAGAAAAATTGTAATTACGCTTGTACTAATTTAATATTGAAAAGCCCCTTTCCGAGAATCTTTAAATTAACTAAAAAGAACTTTATGTTTATTCTATAAAAATACTTGAATTTAATTTATATCAAAAACTTTAATTAAAAACGTAGTAAATTCTAATTAAATCACTCAAAACTTCTAAAAAATACTTTCACAAACCTAAAATTGTCAAAAAAAACGTTATCATAATCAGATTATAAAAAAGAATCATGAAAAAAATTACGATAAAAACACGTTTAAATTTTTTCATTAATCACCATTCCCGCGTAAACTACAAAAATTTCCAAGTCCTTAATCATTCCAGCCAGCGCGGAATGCTCCGCGCATTAATACGTCATGCGGCGCGTTGTTTCGCGAGCGGCCGTTTGTTGTCGCGTGCCCGGCGTGCATTATCCCTAATAAATCATTCATCGGAATGCAGAAAAACTCGCTGCAAAACGCGCGTTAATTATGCGCTCGTATTTATTGCGCGATGATGAAGCCAATGAGCTACGTACCGCCCGGCGAAAATCGAACTATCAGTGATACGATATTTTTTCCGCGCGCTGTTGTTCGTTTCGGTTCATTTGGGCGTAAAGAACAGGTGACTGCGAATCGGAGATTTGCGCGGTGTGTTTTTTCGATGAATACTGCGAGACTTGTTATTATTGCCGGTGTTATTGCTGTTGTGAATCGCGCTGAACAAATTGAATAAGACTACGTAGCTGTGTTTATTTTATTATTTCCAGCTGCGTTTTCGAATTCTTTGTGATTAAAATCAGTTGCTATTGCTCGGTTAAATAATAAGTAATAAAACGTTTATAATACATTGTCCATGAAAAATTTAAAAAATTCAATTCTTGAAAAACTTTATCGATCTTAAACCCAACTTTTTCAATATTTATCAACAGACAAATCCATTTATACAAATTACACACTCCGCGAAAAAAAGTCAACAGCACTCGTGCTCAACCGGACAATAAAATTTAACCGGGACAAATAAAAAAAAATTTCCGCGAGCACTTTCAGCTTGACGAAAAGTATGCCAGACAGAGAGTGTTCGCTTCTCGCGAAAGGAGAGCGAAGAAAAATCGCTTAAAATGAAACGCGTGCTCGGGCGGCGAAGAGCGCGCGAAAAAGGAAGAAGCGGAAAACATATAGCGGAAAGAGAGAACGAGCGAGAGAGAGAGAGAGAGAGAGAGAGAGAAAAGTAGTTGAAAACACGAATGCAAAAAACGTTCGCGCGAGACACTTCGGCTCTCTCTTTCCGCCGTACACTTTTCGCTCGAGTTAATGGCGTGCAGACGTTTTTCGCTTCTCCCCCCCCCCCCTTGCGCGCGAAAAATTTCTAGCGCGTCATCGGGCTGACTCTATAACCGAATGGAATTTTCGAGTTTCCCCGAGCATAGTTGACATTCCTGGAGGCCGATCATGGCGATGCGGGACGTAATTTGATTAGAATGCGTTTTACTGTGGAATAGGCCGGCTGTGTGCGAATGTATAACTGCTGTTGTCGCTGAATTTTGCAGAAGCGATGACCGAGAGAGGTGCAATCGTTTAGAGTGCCAATCGTTATGTGGGTCAGCGGCAATTTTTATACCTTTCACGGCCTGACGGAGACGTTAAAAAGGAATGGACGTTGCGCGGGTATCAAAGCTTTGTGTTTGGCTTTTTTTTAACTTGTAATTGGCTTACTTTTAAGCCTTTTTAGATATTAAAGAATATGAACTATGTTTATCTGTATCACAAGTTTATCTGTTAAGTTATAATGAAAACGTTGCTCGTTTTTTATTAATAACGAAGGATACGCTATTTTTGCACATATTATTGGCTGAATAAACTGTTAGAAGCTCATTTTTTATTACAAAAAATTAATACTCAGACGAACAAATATTAAATTAATTGACGGTAAATTGAATGATCTATTTTAATACTTGTTTTGAAAGTGATAAAGGTAGCAGCAAAAAAGTAATTGTAGATCAAAGTTAAATATTTAAAATATTTCAAACATGAATAATAAATATGGTATACATCGCCGGTAATGAAATAAAAAAAGGAAATTTAATTTTTACATTTAAAGAGTTTTAAATAATAAAGCTTTTTTTTCGTGATTCAAACAAATTTTATTTTATTCCAGACAGAAATAGTTTATTTTTTAATATTCGAACAAATCTTTGCTTTTCATATTTTATTTACGTATAATAAAAAAGTAGAGCAAGAAATTTAGATAAAAAAATGCATTGTTTTAGAAAAATATTTTGGATATATTTTTTTTTAAAAAACAAATTTGAACTTTTTATTCAAAAATAGTATGATTCTACTTGTTACATTAGAGTGTTATATTAGAGTGCTTATTTATAATTGTATATATATTTGTTTATTCAACTGACTAATAATGAATAATATATGTTTAAAAATATTCCGAAAAATTTAGATTTGACAAATTTCATTTTGAAACTTTTTAAAATGCTTACTTATGCAAGTAATTAAATAACAAAAATCTTGCTAATAATTAACAATCTTTCTGAGAATTTCAAGCTTGACTAATTTGACTTTAGAACTTTTTTAAAAAAAGTACGTTCAAATCCTTAAATATTTAAATGTATTTAAACACAGAAAAAAATCTTTTTAAACTATATAAAAAAGATAGAACTTATACATGTCTCTCGGCAAGTTTTATCTTCGATCAGCCAGACTCTACCGAAAGCTACAAAAATTACTTTAAAAGCACCATGACAATCTGCAAATATCGTGCAAAACGCCTCGACTAAGCTCGCCTCGTCTCAACTCACCTCGGCTTAATCATCGAAAGCAAGAGAGAGAGAAAGGGGGGGGGGAGGGAGATGGCACGAGATTTAGCTCCCGCTCGCTCCCTCAGCATCGGAATATGTGCAAGGTCCGCATTAAATTCCGCAGCGTGCAACGACAAAACACACGTGTCAGCCGTTCCCTCTTGAAGAGAAAAGGGGGGAAGGGTGGCTCGGCTCGGAGCAGCCCCGGTGACGTGCATTCACGAAGCGTGAAGTCACGATAAACGGCCTACGCGTCGCAACGGCACAACGAATGGATAAGGGCCGCCCGTGAACGTGAGGGAGCTCAGCTAGCGAGAGCGAGAGAGAGATTGGAGAGATGCACGAATGCAGGAGAGATAGGGGGAGTGAGGGGCGACAGGAAGGAATAAAGTGGGAGGGAGTTGGGCGAAAATTGCGCTTCGGTCGTTTGTTTTGCAACTGAATTTCGGGGGTAATGGGCTTGGCTGAAACGTGGCTCTACGAAAGAAGTGATAACGCTTTTTGTTGCTTACTTGGTAAATTTAATTATTAAGCGTGTTTAATAAAAATACTTAAGTTTGAAAAGATGTGTTTTGCTGGGTGAAATTCGTGTTTAGGGATATAATTTAATTGTAAGAAAGGCAGCTCGATTGTGGAAGTGAATAATGAGAAATGTCTAGAGTTATGGATTTTCTCTAAATCTGCAATATAAGTGCGATATTTCTAACCTAAATATGCATGTAAGCATAATAACATGAATTCATATGAAAATGGGGCACTTTATTTCGACGAAAAGTGGTAAGATAATGTCGCTTCTTGCGGAGAAAGGTGCGATTCGAATCTTTCATGAAATAGAACACGATTAAAATAAATCTATAATATAGAGGTAAGCACGATTTAAATTATTGGACAAAAAAGAATGCGGCTAAAAAAAATCAAAGACATAAAACCTATATTTTTTATCAAAACCGTTAAAATAGTATACCAAACAAAGACGATTATGAAAAAAAATTAATCGTTTACATAACTCTTGGAAAAACTAAGATATGTTGTTTATTTATCAATCAATTTAAGAAAACTTAAGTATCATTTGAAGGAGATCTGAAGCATACTTTTTTCTGCAATTATTAATTTAGTCATATCTTTATTCAGAAAAAATTTGAACTATATCTTTCGTGGTGCGCTATTAAATTTTTTGATATTACATTTAATATATGGCTGATTGTCACGAAAATGGTAGTTTTGACGTTAAAAACTGTTCGTATAAAAAAAATCGTTTTGGGGGTA
>UELX01003010.1:0-26240 GCA_900480035.1 Eupelmus urozonus
CGGCCCGAGTGATTCGGAATCACACGCGGATGAGAAGTTAACGCACATGTTGCGAACGATATTTTATGATATCAGTAAGCGTAAAATTGTACTTTTAAATATATGCAAAATGTGTTAACTGCAACTTTACGCATACTATATCATAAATTAATTTAATCATAAAAATTCTTACATATTTCTTTTATAACTTGTGAAAACATAAATATATTACAGGCATCAAGTGTCAAGTATTATTTAATCTATAACATTTAATATAAAGTTGTAACCCAATATGTATTAAACATTTTTTTCTAAATTGAGAACGTTCAAGTAAGATGGGTGTTAAAAAACAAACATAAAAAATCTTTCTTTTCCGTTTAAAAGTTTTGAAACAGCTAAAAAGTTGAACTATACTCCAGAATTTCATTTTCAGAATCAGATTTCTTTCCCCTGTATTTATTATTTTTCAGATATCAAGCTTTACATATTATATTTCGCGATAAAAAGACTTTGCAAGTATACGATAGCTTAACCCAAATAAATTATTCTCTTTATCTGCATAAAGATTTCGATATAAACACACTCGACATATTTCAAAAATCAATCTCGAATAATTCCTTATCACCAAAACACTCAACTTTATCCTTACAATCAATCAAAAAGCACAAATCTCTCCAAATCCTTCCGAATCACACTCAATCCCTCTCATTCATAAAACCCAGCTCGAGCCACCCTTACATAACCCAGAAACGCATTCATCTGCATTCCCGAAAGAAAATCGCGCGCGACTCCTCAATTAAAAAAAAACCAAGCAGCCGCTCAAGAAACCCCACTATAATCCCGCCAAACCAAACTCGCTTGTCGACCCCACTCCCCGATGGACACGAGAGAGTATATACATGCCGTGCGCTTGCGGGCCGTTCGTCATGCAGTGGTTAGAGTCCGAGCGGGACAGACAGCTCGAGCGCTCAGCGTGAGAGAGGCAAATCGAAAACCGGTCCACATATATATACAAGCAAGCTCTTTGGTCCAACTATATCTCGCGGAGAACGGCGCGCTGAGCGTCTCCTCAGCAGCAGCTGATTAGCCTGCGCGCTCTCTCTTTCTCTACTCTCGCTCCGATGCGTTGGTAATACGTCTCCCTCGCTCGAGAGAGCCGCGTTCTTGTTTATACGAAAGTAGCCTAAGAAGAAGCGGCGCGCTCGCCCGCCTTCGGTGTTATATACATTCCTCGATAGTTCAAGTCTGCACAGATACGTACGCGACTCGCGACCGATCAGTCATCAAGTCATCATTGTTATGTTTACGTGTGCAACGACACTGAGATCCCGATCCAAGTTCACAGCAGCAGCAGCAGCGGCGGCGGCGGCGGCGGTGGCGGTAGTAACGACCGAGCAACGCTCCACCTGCTAGAGAGGAAACGGAACCGGAGGTAAAGTTAGAGTTTTTAAGTTATGTATGCAAGCGCGTCAGCCGTGTGTAGCGAGCACGTGTGTAAACAAGCGCGTAAACAGCCAAGAGCGAGATAAAACGGTCGAGGTCCACGCGCGCCAAGGTCGCCGCTGTCGATTTTTTAAGTACGCAGCGTCTATACGAGCGGACGCGATCGGCACTGCACTTTCCCACAGCGATTTTTGCTCGGAGAGAGTATATACCGAGGCGGTATGGAATTTTCGGAGTTCTCACACTACTGAGGCTGCCTTGCGAGTGCACTTACGGCCACGAGCGAAGGAGAACTGGCCAGTTGCGCCCGAGTCACGTGGTATTCTGCTAGCCACACGCGCTTGCATCGTTCTTCTTTCTCCTTTCTACCATATATCGTTTCTCTCTCGCGTACTTATATATACCTACGCGCGGCAGTGCAGAGAGCAGCTCGTAACGGTCAGAGCGCGGTACTAAATATAAAAGCGCTGCCTACTATTTATACAGAGTAAGAAGCACTCGGTGGGTGATGCTCGCACGAGAGCGCTACCGCAATGACTCGCGCAAGGAAGAAAGATAGCCGGCTTTAATGAGGAAATCGCGATGCGACGTGCCCGAGTGTATACATATATAAGCACTTTCTATTTATCGTCTGTGGGAGCGCGCTATCGGCCGAGTTACGCGATGAGGAACGGCGATGATTACACATAGCCCGCGCGAAGCTAAAAGCACGCGGGCGCGTATATATACATGCATATATACACGCACACTTTGCTAAATGCGCGCACTCGATATGCGCGAGCGCGGAGAGTTTAAGCAAATAGTTCTAGCATTTCGAATACAATAGATCTCTCGAGTTTTCTGCGTACATACACGTGAGAGCCCGCGGATCGGATCAGCGCACGTGTTTCTAATTCCACTTCGTTGACAGAGAGCAGCGGGCTACAGCAGCTCGAAGCATCAATTAAACGATATAGACCCGCGCGCCCGATACTCGCATTCCTTTGCCAGCTGAGCTTATTTTGTAAGCGGCCTCCAGTCCTCTTTCTCTCTCTCTCTCTCTCTCTCTCTCTCTCTCTCCTCTCTTTCTCTCTCGTCGTCTCGGCAATGACCTATCGCCGCGTCCGGCTCGCGCATATAAAGAAATAAAGGAGCGGTGAAAATTGCTAAAAGACTGACAGCTGTCCATAAAGCTGCAGTCGGCTCGCGCTCGCTGTAAGTGTACAAGCGCTCTCTCTCTTGGTAACCCATGAATTATTCAGCATTGCCGCTTTTTTCTTTTAACTTTTTTTGTCTCGCGAACCGCTCGAAGTTCGCCTGCACTCGCTGTTTATGCGCTGGCTTTTTTTTTTTTTTTGTCTCTCCGACAATGACGATAATGCGCTGGATTTTGTTTTTGCGAGATATCCGTTATAGAGTGGCGTGTATTCAGAGATATATCTAATTGTTTTTCTTCCAGTGGACCGAGAGCGCTGAGAGCTCAAAATGATCGGGAGCGTGGAGAGATGGTATTTTCATTGGGTCGATTGGCTGGTCTTTGCCCTCCTGCTGATGGTCTCCGCGGGCGCCGGGCTCTGGCATTACAGAAAGGCCCGCAATGCAAATACCGAGGATTATTTGCTCGGTGGCAAAGACCTCAAACTCTTTCCGGTCTCCGCTTCTTTAGTGGCGAGGTAAATTCAAAAATCTTTCCGATGCTTCGGAAAATTTTAGTTTTTTTTCTTTTCAGTACGATTTATAAATAAACGTGAGGAAAAAATAAAGGAAAACATTGATCTTGTGTTTATGTTTTAGCTTCATATCAGGCGTCACGATTCTCGGAACGCCGTCCGAAATTTACAATTTTGGCACGCAGTACTGGATCACAGTTATATCATTAATTTTTTCGGGCATCGTCGTCGCTAACGTTTACCTTCCGGTCTTCACGACGCTCAAATTGAATTCAGCGTACGAGGTTGTTATTTTGCCTTTTAATTGACTCGAGCGAAGAATTCTCAATTAGAAGCAATCGAATGATTTATCTTATTTTTCAGTACCTGGAATTGCGATTCAATCGAGGCGTGAGAATATTAATATCTCTCATCTTCGTTGTGGATGTGGTAATGTAAAAATTTAGTTACAAAATATGCGATAGTGAATAAAGAACAAAAACTTATTGCCAAGACTGTCAAATGTAAATTAGCGCGCGTACTTTACATAGCTCGTTAGCATAATTAAAAGCGTTAATAATTTTTGCTGCATGTTAGATAATTTAAGCAAAGGAAAGGAAATACTTCCTACTAAACAAATACTACGTATTAGAGATTATTGGTTTTCTGACGTTTCAATTTTTAACGTTCAAATATTAATTTAAGATCTTACTTTAGGTAATGTACCAGTCGATTGTTATATATGTTCCTGCCTTAGCTCTTAGTCAAGGTAATTTTTGATTTAAAAATGACAATATTTCATTTCTTGGATTTAAACTAATTTTTAAAAAACTTGTTTCTTTAACGACTTTTAGTAAGCGGCATTAACATTCATCTCATTGGATGCGTTGTCTGCATTACGTGTGTCTTTTATACTGTAATGGTGAGTACAAAACAAACGTTCATTCAAACAACTACACATTTGCAAATAGCATGAAAATTACACCAGAAATCTGACATTGCGAGATGTCATCGCTAAACGAGAATTAATAACCAGGGTTAGATAAGACAAGTTCATGCAATTGCTGAAATGTTATAAGGAAAAATTAAAACATATCAAAACAATTAATTTACGATGTCTTTATAGAATAGACATCCTAACGTGGAAAAAAATATTTGTCTTTTACTTAAAAAGTAAAATAGATACTAAAAATTTTTATACACATTTTATAAAATATATATTACAAGAATCAAGTGACATTATAATCAAACATGCTTTATTTTCAACCAGGGTGGATTAAGAGCCGTGGTATGGACGGATGCTCTGCAAGTCGGTGTGATGGTAGCGGCTGTAGTAGTGGTCACGGGCCTGGGCACTTATCAGCTCGGCGGTCCATCCATTATTTGGCAGAAGGCCCAAGATGCGAATCGCGTACAATTTTTAAAGTAAGCCAATCTAATCTAGCCCATCCAAATCTTCCATTTCCCTAAACACACGTTACACAAGCTAAATACATATTGACATCCTTCTTGGAAATAAATTGATCGTTCGCCTCGATACGCAGCTTCGACTCCTCTCCGTACACGAGGCACACCGTATGGTCGGTTCTAATCGGATCATGGCTTTATTGCACCGCCTATATTGCCGTCAATCAGACAATGGTGCAGCGATATCAGTCACTGTCGAGCACTAAAATTTGCAAGCAGTAAGTCGATTAAATTGCCATGCCCGAGAGAGCTCAACAGGCCAATCTTGATTTTTATTGATGGCTCTATATTGTTTTTGATTCCAGGGCAGTGGGCTTGTTTACCGTCGGCGTGATTCTCTTCATTTCACTGTGCTGCTGGTGCGGATTGGTTCTTTTGGCCTGGTGGGCACCGCCCAAATGCGACCCGAGAGCCACGGGCACGATTGTCGCTGATGATCAGCTATTGCCGGCTTACGTCATGGAAATCGCCGGCAAAATGCACGGGGTGCCCGGGCTCTTCATTTCGGGCATTTTCGGGGCAGCTCTTAGGTAAAAAAATTAGTGTTTTTTAAATACAAATATTACGATTACGATTAACTTTTTTTTATTTTTGATTAGTTCATTATCTGTTGGACTGAATTCTACGTCGGTTGTTCTTCTAGAAGATTTTGTTAAAGGATGCTTTAAATTGAAACCCAACGAGAAGTGGGCAAATATTTTTGTTAAAAGCGTTGTTATTGTTCTTGGTTTAGTCGCATTGGCTTTAGTATTTCTTGTTGAGAAATTAGGAGGAGTTTTATCTGTAATTATTATTATTAATTATTATTTTTTTAATTTAAAGAATAAAAAATTTTAATTTAATATAAATTTTATTGTAGGTGACAAACAGTTTAGCTGCAATTGCAGCTGGCGTGTCGTTTGGAGTTTTTACTCTTGGCATGTTGTTTCCTTGGACAAACTCTAAGGTAATGATAAGAAAATGAAGATATATTTTTTATTGAAGTTGGAATGCTTTAAGATAAAAATGACTAAATTCATTTCATTCATTCATACAAAGTACATTTTATATTTTTATTCATTTTCAAAATTAACGGGTCCATTCAAATTTACTATACACAATCATCCGTTATTAAAAAACCTTGATAAAAAGAAACATCATAAGGGTGACGGGATCATTAAATTAAAGAAAAATCGTCATTAAATTCCTTTCAGATTCCGCATCGCTTGTCGACATTTCCGACAGTCACTGAAATTAAAAGCATGCGAATTTTGTCTGTTAACGGATAGGGTGCATTTGTTGGTGCCGTTGTAGGATTCATAATCGCCGGTTGGGCGAGTCTCGGAGCAAACGCTGCTATAGGATCCGGATCCATCGTACCTAAAAAACTAGCGGTGCCGTTGGGTTTTTGCAACGCTACAAAGCAATTTTTAAAACAATACGAATTTCCCGAGTGAGTTTTTTTATTGCAATTAGAGACGTAAGTAAGTGGAATATTAATTAATTAAAGTAAATTTATGTACGCAGCGAGGAGGATATTTTTCCACTTTACCGGCTGTCGTACCACTGGTTTTCTGGTCTTGGCACAATCATTGTTATTCTTGTTGGAGGTGCCGTCACGTGGCTGACTAAACCACTCGATCCTTCGTCTATTAACAAGGATTTACTCTCTCCTGTAATTCACAGGTAATGTATTTTTATATACAAATATTTGCTTCAGTCTTATTAAAATAAAATAGCTTTTGATTAAAAAAATTATTCAACTTTCAGATGGCTTCCAGAACCAACGATATACAGAGAAGTTTGTAGTTGGCGACGCGAAGGTTCACCAGATAGGCAAACGTCGACTGTTACATTTAAAAGTATACCCGCTAGGGTTCCAAGAAACAGTATTCCTCATTCAAGTGTGAGTCCCAATTGATTTTAACGAATACATGCATATATTATATTTTAATTACATTATTTTTTTTTAAATATAGGTACCTCTGACATAGCATGTTTTGGATCAATAACTAGTCTTGAAAATTCGCTAGAAAGGAACTTTAGGAAAGGTGCCAAATGTTGAAACATTTTTTAGCGCGGCTCTCTATTTTTATACCTTAAATTACTAAGTACTTCAAGTAGCTGTACAGCTTATCTTGATGCTGCACAATGAGAGTAAAAGTTTTTAATGTATTCCATAGGTTTAATTTTAAATATTAGTACTTTAATTTTTACATGTTATTTGTTTACTCGCTGTAAAGACTGAAATTTGAAACTTCAGTTATTCTTTTATAGGAAATGAATATTATAATGATGTAAAATATTGCACACTTTTGTACTATATTGTTTTTAATTAAGTGATAACTTGTACACAAAATATATTATATAAATTTTTAATACTTTTCTATTTATTTTTATAACTTACTAATTATTGTTTACACTAATAAAAACTGTTTTACTCATTAAATTCAAAGAGTTAAAGGATACTAACTTAGACGAAAATCAATCTTAGAGTATATGAAATATTGAAAAATATTTGTTCTTTAATTATTCATTAATGGAGGTCAAGAAGTGTTATTCATAAAGAACTGTAAAATTATTTTGATAACATTGAAATTTAAAGCGAGAAACGCCTACTCACATATAAGGCAGAGGATATTGAAGCTAGCCGTTACGTAGAAAGTGAGGGAGGTGGAGAATAGTTCTCTAACTGAGTTTATTCGGATTTCAAGCTTTGATGATTCTCAGAGCAGAATTCAAGAGCCTGCTGTGCATTTCTGTGGAAGCTCAGAGGATGAGATGTGCGCGCTTGTGACCACTGGCCCCCGAGATATTAGTTGCTGTGTTAACACGAAGGGCAGTCAAAGGTTCTCGTTAAGATTACGGTACTATTGGATTTTCGCTTTTCGCGGCTCGTTACACTCCCTATTTCGCTTATCTTAACTTCGTTGTCATTCGACTTACCATGGTGTAGCCGTGTAGGTAGGCATAATTGAACTTGGAAATATTGTAAAAAAATAAATTTGCAATTAATTTTATTCGAAGAAATATCCGTATAAAACTTGAATGTAAAATGTTAATTAAAGAAAATTAGTATATACGCGTAAGTTTGTAAAATAATTCTTGAGACTGGCGAAACGAAAGTAAACATTTCGTTCACACATCAACATATAGGACCGGCTAAAACACACTCGTTCTAATCGAAATACTTGCATTTCCCCCAAATATTCAAGAGCGTAATAAAAAACTGTCCGTCAAAGCTCGACTGCCCACAGTACCAGGAAAACTTTTTTCCTTGAAAAGAATCGCAGGTGAAAAATGCCGTGGCCCGGCCGCGCTAATTGCAGCTAATGAACGCTGCTGCACGCGAGCGAGACAGCTGGGGTTGCCGCAACTCGACACAAGCGCGCGCGTATATATATCCGCGCACGCTGGCAGCTAGCTGTATACGACGGGCGCAGGAGGAGGATAGGTCGCGGTTTGAATGGGGTTAGTTTGAGATAGTTAGCGGGCCTTCAGAGGCTACAATCGGCCGCGATTGCCGTGCCTACAATCACAGCGGCGGATTATACGTCTATTACCTGTGGCCTGTGCGTCTTGCAAATGTGCGCGCGCGCCCCCGCGAGCCGCTTAAATGAAGCGCGGACAGAGAGCAATTTTATTTCGCCTCCTGGCCCGCGCGGCTCGTTTGCACGGTTTTCACGGACGTTTATACATGCTGAGCGCGCCGCTCTCTCTGCGCGCGCGCTATGTTGCCTTTTTATACGCACGAGCGACACCAGCCGACGAAAATCGACGGGTTTACGCGCGCGCGGGACCTAATAGCGCCGGCGACAAAGGGCTGTATATGCCGGCCGCATCGGCTCTAATGGACTATTGTGCAAGCATCTCATTTTTTTCCTGGTTCGGAGCTTTTTTTTTTAAACTGGAATAAAGGACTTTGGGAGCTGCGTAAACTTGCGAGGACTATGTGTGGGTAGAGTAGAAAACTAATCGGGTCTGCTTGTGTGTACGCGCGCTCGGTGCGAAAATATTGGGGGAGTAGGTTTATCGCCGCGGGCGCGCGAGGCCGAAGGGAGCTCAGGTGTTGGGGGGCGTCGGAAGTTCAAAGACAAATACGCGAAGTTTCGCTTGGAGCCAAGACAATATCTTGGAATTATTCTCGCTACTAGAGTGTACTATTGTTCGCCGAAGATAATAATTACTCGTGCGGAGATTATAGAACTTTAATGCCAATAAATCTTGGCGTGTCCATTACGTAACTTGAATTCATGGAAAGTTTAGAGTAGCCAGAATTAGCCAAAATTAATCGGAATTGTTTATTTTACGGAGCACTTTAAAACCGTTATAAACTAACTTTCTGCGCGATTTCACGAAAAAACAAACGCGCTAAAGCACCTGCAAAACTCGCGTAGTCGTCGATTTCAAAAGTTTCGCGCGCCAATAAAACCGTCAAATTCGTCCGTACTTTGAAAAGAGCATTCTATATGCGTCCTCCGCGAATACCACAACCTTAACCTCGTCGCTCAGGGCAAAAGCTCGCGCGTCAGTCGTGCGAGCACATACGTCCAAATACAGGAGGAAGTCAAAGGTTAGAGTCGAGCTGCTCGACTGCGACAAACGGACATACATATATAGGAGGGAGGACAGCCGCCCAGATCAAATACGCGTCTTCCGCTGTAACGGACGTGGCGAGAGGTGAGCTAGTTGGTAACGGCAGTCGAGTGCCGCGCTGACTAACGGAATAACTAATTTATCAATTCTTCGCTTCGGTTGGCGCCGATATCAGCGCTCGCTTGACTATTTGCGCGCAGCGCGCGACTACTCGTACGCAAATACTCCCCGAAGGGTATATCGACGAGGCGAATTCGCCAAGGGCTTTTCCTATTCTCTCTCTTTATCTCTCTCTCTCTTATTCGTCTCTCTGTCTCTCTCTGCTTGTCCTGAGAAAATATGGATGAGCGATTTTCTCTCTTTCCAGGAAGGCGCGACTCCTGCACCGCAGGCTTACCCTTACGCTTCGATGCGCTTCTGTTTGCCTACTTTTGCTGGACCAAGTGCGTTACTATTTGTCGGCGCGCTCGTTACTGACCCTTTAATTGTAAACACTGCTCATTCGATTTTGGGAACTGTTGTACTTAATGTATTTTTGCAATTTGTTTATTGATTTTGCACAATTTTGTTCTTGTTTGTTGGATATACAATCAGTGTATTTCATTTTCAACGGGGTATCGACTTGCGAATTATTTAAAAGCGCCGAAGGTAGATGGCGCAGGATGCTAATTTGCGAATGAAAATTGAAAATATGTAAGTATAAGTAGTGCCAATAGGTGAGGAGTTGGGATTTCGATTATTCCCAACTGCAGCCAACAACAAAGTTCAGGGAGTTTTTTCTATTTTTTTATTTTTGGTGGCGTTTGGGTACGTTTGGGCGTTATCAAATAGCAAGCTTGAAAAATGCGAGACTTTGAACAAGAAACATAATATTGAAAGTATTGAAAAAAGACCATTTCCAAGAGTATTTTGTGAATTAGTTATTTTTCGAAGCCTGACGTTCATACATCTCAAGAAAGAAAAGTTTAATTACAATTATTCTGAGAAATTTCTCAAGTTCTATGCTCAAACATCTTCTATGCTCAACAGTATGAAGCCATTTTAATTTGCATTGGAGCTATGTAAGCTATATACCAAGATATCTTCCTATTCCTAGAAGACACCTAAAAGGTATCCTGGATAACTTTATATAACCTTTCTAGTTACTTCCTGAAAGCATAGGCAGGCGGAAAATAAGCTTCCATCAATGGAAAAAAAGAAGATGTGATTATTATTGGTAGTTGAGTTACCTCTTATGACTTTGTTACAACGACAAATACGTGTGTTACTATGTAATTTGATTGAATTGTAATTTAATCAAATAATTTATATTGTTTACATTATGTTAATATTTTTAGAAAGCAGAACTATACAAAATATAAAAATGTATAAAATGAAAACGTAAGCCATAAGACTCTGTACTAATACATTTGAAAAATCATTTGAACAAATTATTTAATGCTATTTCATGATCTATAAACATTTTAAATGGACAAATTTCTACTAAGGAAGGAGCCAAATCAATGTATAGAATTATATACTTTTTTTAATCTAAAAGTATAGAGTTGAATAGCCTGTTAAAAACGTTTGCATACAAACATAGCTAAAAATGCAATTATTATTAGATGGTTCATAGCTATTTTCATCTGGACTTTTCAGATAAAAATCCAGTTATTCTTTCGGTTAATATTGCAGTCTTATTAGATTTGTAAATACGCTATATTTGCAGTTATATTACCAACGTCAACGTTTCACTCTTTATTATCATTCATCTTCTTTTTCATTAAAGACTCGCTTTAGATTTTTACAGATAGTTGATCGAAATTAACCGAAACTACACTATAAAATGAAATAGATAGTTAAATAAATAAATATAAATAATAAATATACTGGGGATGTTTATGCAAAGTAAGAAAAAAGTTGTTTATAAAATAAATATATAAAAAATACACATTAGATGTGCTTATTTGTTGATATTTTCCACATTTTTCGATAAACACGTTTTTTCTTATTTCTTATAATCATTCTTAGTCAAATAATAAATACTAAATTATAATAATAGTACATAATTAACTGAGCGATTAATTAACAATACTCAATAAATAATTAAAATTATATTACAGTGCTTTAATTCAGTCATTATCACTTTACATTCTTCCGGATGGTTGACTTTAATTCAATTCCAACATCATCTAAATGTATCCTTTAAGGTTTACATTATTATATTATCCATTTCATGTTCCATATTAATTGTATTACATTAATTATTGAAAATTAACTAGTTTAACGATATATACATAATAATATACGCGATAGAGCGAGACTATTCGCTATTCTGATACTATGTAAATTAGTTCTAAAGTTAAACAAAATTTTCCAAGGATGTTTTAGAATAATGTAGGTAATTTAAACAAAAAGAAAATATTATTTACATAATAAATAGATTTTATAGCATTTTTATTAAAATATTCGGAAACTTTAAAGAAAATATGATAACATTCATTCTTTGAGGATAATATAAATAAAAAATTTGCAAAACTGCTCTATTATAATAGTAATTTATGAACCTACAACACACAAAAACAATTTCAACTACAATCAGAAGCTCAAAAATCAGTTTTCTTCGACGTAATCTGATCAGGAAGCGGGGGAACGCAGCTCGGCTAAACGAGGAGGCGTTAGGTGACTGAGTGCATTAATATTTATAGCTCGAATGGAATCTCGGAAGCGTATGGCTGTGTGAAGCGATAGACAAACATCGCGTTGTATCTCTCTTCGTAAAGGACATAGGGGAAGTCTTGATACGCACTCCGTCGCGCGACGCGCTTTTAGCAGCCTTCATCGTATAGGACTCGAAATTCGCGCACCGCTGCGTGAGCTCAGCTAAATCGAAATTTACATTGGCCCCTAAAACCGCAGGTTCTCTTATACAGCGCTCTTGGAATGTGCGAAAAGAGCGAAAATTAAGGAGTTGTGCACTATTTCTCCCTCTGTCTCTCCTCTTGCTTTCACAACGAGCTCGTCCTCTATTGTTGCCAACGCGACGCCAGTGCACCCCTGCGCTCGATGTACGAGGCGGAACTAAGACTCCGAGAATGATGCTGTAAATAATGTCGAGACTTGGACCGATAAAGCTTCCTCTTTATTGTTTGGAGAGCTTTGTCTCGTGGAATTGTGGCTATTTTTTGAAAGTTTCTTTTTAAAATGAGATATTATTAATACACGCGTGTCGTTTAAGAGGTTAATTCAATGTTTAGTTGTTCTTTCAGATAACAACAATAGTACATTTTCATACGGGTGAAGGTGATTATTTACCTCGTAAGCCGTTTTTCGAAAAATAGAACGAGGCAAAAATCACCAGTATCGAACCGTATTTAATGCCACGAGAGCCAAAAAATCATCTTTAAGTTATGATTTTGAAGTTAGAGTGGCATAAAAACCTATTCGTCATACTTTTGGTGAATTTACTGTATTTGTTTTTATCATTTTTGCAGCATTCCTGTTTATTTTACATTGCAATCACCGACGCTTCCGTCAAAGTAATTACAAATTCCGCGGAAATTCAAGTTATTTACATAATTGTCACAATTTATGGCTATATGATAAATTCAAAGCCAGAAGTACACTAAAGTAAGCTGCGCACAAGAGGAAGGAAGTAGCGATAAATACGTCGTAAGGATACCCTTGGCGGGCTTAGTTACGCACGCCGTTGTACGATCCGATTTGCATATCCAAAGCTCGAGTTAAATGTTTGAGGAAGCTCCCCCGCCAAGTATACGCGCTCCTAAGTATATATTTCATTCAAAATCAACAATCAAAACGAGTTTTTCACTTCCGCTCACCTCGAAATATTGCATTAAACTACGCAATCTCAAGTTGATAACCTAAAAAAGAAGAAAATAATGCATAATCCAGATACAATCTAACCTTGTTATATCTGCTTTATCAATTTTGCCGATTATTTTAATAAAAAAATAATCTTGCCGAATAGTTTGAATTTATCGTCGAATTTTTTAAAGCATTGATCCCTCGAAATCTCCTAAAGTAGCAAGTGCATTATATGATTATAACAATAACAGCCTATAGCAGCAAAGCAGAACAGTAGGAGTGCGCGGGGGGCGGGCGGGCGCGCATCATAATTTAGGCGCGCTTGCATTACTCGGTCGCTCGCGCGAACGAGAACCGGACTGTTATAATCGCTTATTACGAAGCTTAACAAGTACATCATTATAAATATAATTCGCTTAATCGCCTCCCAATGGTAACGGATAATAACAGCTTGGCGCGCACCTGCGAATTCTATTAATGCTGCATGGCATTCCTAACGCGCGCAAACAGACCCATTATGCACTATCGAGAGCTTAATAATTAGCGTTATTATATGCAGTATAATTTACGAGCCGAGCGATACTTATATTGTTAAAAGAAAATGAGAAAAAGTTTAAATAAGCTCTCTCTCTCAGCGACGTATAATTTGTCATCCGACTGTATAAAAATAAATATGCAGCGCACGGTAAGGTAAGCGAATTGCGCAAATGTCTAGGCACAAAGGTATACTATCAGTGTCCGCGTTTTTCGCTGAATGCGCGAATATACCTTCAATAATACGTCTATACCCGCTGTCACATTACAGCTGCATCGTTCGGCATTGAGAATATCGAGAGGCGCAAATGAAAGGTCTGGCTTATCGTAGATCTTGCGGCAACGCCAAAGGTGACAAAGGAGAGCGGCAGCCGGCATTTTTCGCTCTTTTGGTAAGTGTCGCGCTCGTTGCGGCTTGCGCGTCGGGGCTCATTATGGAAATTTCGCTGAAAATCGCCCGCGGCTGCTCTCGGTACGCGCGCGCGCGCGGAACGCAAACAGAAAACGGATAATTATTGGACTGTGAATTGCTCCGATGCACTCAGCAGTTTATGCTAATTTTCGTGTATAGCCTAGTGCTTTCGCTCGCGCGATTCGAAACTATTGACGACGGAGCGTCGTTTAACTTGATACCATAACTATTTGGCAATTGTATCGCGATGATTCGCAGTGCGCGGAGGTATGCTGGGTTGAATAATTCGGTCGATCGAAACTGCTAATATTTTAAGGACTGGAGTAGGTGCATGCTTGTTTAAAATTAAATTATTGATCTGTTGTTCGCGTGGTACACCACTTACTAGTTCTATAAAGGATAGATGTGATAAATTTTGTAAGATAATGCTTAATAAGAAAAGAAACCATTGAAATTAATATAGTTAAGTAGAGTTATGAAATAATTTAAAATGTAAAAAATAAGCTTTTATTCGAGTCCTTATACATTTCAAACTCTTCATTACATAAAAAGTTACAAACAATCGAAAATGTTGTCTCTTAAATTATTGACTTCCTTAGAAAAATTTTGCTTAATTTTTGATCGTTTGTAACTTGAATAAGACATTACTCCTTGTACCTCAAAATGACTATTTAAATAACTTTCTACTACTATATATCGACCAAATTATAAAGGTTAAATATTTTGAACCAAAGAATAATTCTATAAAATTTTACCAAAACCCATGACCCAAAGGTAGTTATGTCTTCTTTTAAGTATATGTTTTAACACAAATTATTTAGCTACATCGGGAAGCCACATAGATATAAGAACTGATAATGCGAAATAAAATAGAATACATTTTGGCAAATAATCAATATTTGTATTGGTTTCTTTTAATTCAAAATACAGGTTTATTATTACATACGTAATAATAATGTTCATTTCATGTACGTAAAATGAACGATGACAGGAGAAATAGAGGATAAATCCAAACCTGCGATCAATACAGATTCAGTTCCTGAGTTTTTAGAACAATTCATGTTTTACTAAATTGCATCAAGAGAAAAGCGAATATCTCAAAGTTATCCGTGTTTAATGCAACGAATTCATTGCTATAAATTTTCCCTCATTTCCTCCACTCAGCTTCGAATATTAAAAGTTCAAATTCTCAAAAAACAAAACTCGAGCAATTATCTCGAAAAGCCGGAGAAATAAAAGAAGAAAGAAACAGCACGCGAAGCGGCGCCATCAAGCCGGTCATTATCCTTATGAATCAAACGTGTTTAATTAACGAAAAGCAAACGGTCAATGCAGCCGACTCATTAAAGCCTTTCTGAATCTGAAAGATATCCGCGTGACGCGTAATATACAGCGCGTCCCGGCGCTGGGCGGCGGGGCGATCATGAGCTCGACAGTCGCAATTAACGATAACGATTCCCCGGAGGGCCGCCGCCGCCGCAGCAGCCGCGCGCTCGCCCGCACCGCTAATTAATATGACCAGCGACGATTCGTTCCGCGATTGACGGGAAAATGTCGAGCCTCAGCCGCGCCCCCGCGCGTATATAGCCCAGCACACTGTCTTGCTGCGCCCGCGTGCTCCGCAATTTGTCAGATGACAGAGCCGGAAATAAACGGACAATTACACAAATACAATGTTTGACCGTTTGACGTCATTTCAATGACGCGAAGCCGAGCAGGACGGAGAGAGCTGGACGCGCCTGTGATTGATTGTTAATTGCCATGGTTTGTTAGCTCCGCAGAGTCGCGCGCGGCCCTACACTCGCAAATTATTTTATTGAGTCGATCGATGTGTGTTGCCCTATTTTCCATTCAACGGCGCGAGAGCTTTCTCTCTCTCTCTCTCTGTCTATCTCGAGGGTTCGTTTCGTGCATTAACTATTGCCAGAGCGCGGGCTAACCGGGATTGCACCCTAGGTGAATATATGCGGCTTTACGGCCTGCTATTGATGCATCATCGCGCGAATTAATCGAGTTACTCGCGCGCGGCTCTGCGGTGGCGGCAAAAATTTTCCCTTTGTATATTTATTAAACGCGCCGCGTTGGTTTGATGAATTTATAATGAATAATTTGTTCGTAATTAAGACTTGTAATGTCAATCCCCTTGTGCGGCTGTTTGTCCACAGCATTATTGTGTGACATCATTTGTAATTATGCTGCTCGTTAATCCTTTTCGCTCCAAATTGTAAAGTTGAAATGTTTTATTTTTAAAAGCAAAGCAGTTTCGTTACTTCATTACAAAGACTAAAGAAACATCCGCATAAATGAAAAATTGTTCACCAACAAAATTCATATTGTTAAAATAATCTTAGATTACAGCAACATCAGTGTTTTCTTCAGCCCTCTTATACATACACATCGCAGCGGGGCGACTGCACTCGTGGCAATTGTCGGGATTCGCAGCGTAGGTGTGTAAGTACATATAGGAAGTAGCACGAGTACGCGCACACGCATGCACACATAGACAGGGTTAAATATGCCGGTAAGCACTGATAGTGCGTCAACGTGTTAATGGAGCTATCAGTCAACACACACGGCTGACTGACGTCTCAATCAAACACCAACACATTCTCCGGGAGCCGTAATCGCGAGCCTGATTGTGTATACGGCGCATTCGATCCCAACCCCATCATGGAGTAAATTTCCTCGCTAATTACCTATACCCGTTCTCCTACCACTGCGAGACTCTCCGTGCTCGGCTTTATTTTTATTTTCTTAATTTGCATTCTTATTTCGAATTCCTTCTTCATTACATATAGCCTTGATCGAATTACAAATTTAATCATTTGGGTGAAAAGGGGATAAATAAATTTTACTAAGCGCGTCTTCTATACGCAAATTCATCACATTAAAAATCAATCAAACCATATAAACTTTCACGCCGCCTTCATCAAAACTCCAGCGTCTACTCTCTTCGCGCTATACCGATTGTCGCATCCTCAGGGCAAAAGGGGCGCAAAAAGGAGGCGGCGAGAAATAAAAAAAAAAAGCAAACAATTATCGTGGCCGGCAGATGTGACGCGCGAAAAGAGTGCTCCTCTTCGCAGCAGACGTTGATGATTTTCGCCGGCGGAAGCTGCAATTTGTCCCTGCGAAATATACGTGCGACTCGAATGTGCCGCGCGTCGTCGTCCTCGGGGCCGTATACGAGCCGGCCACTGGCCGCGAGTTGTTTCGCATGCAAATTCGTTTTATTGTCAGCAGCGGAGGGGCACGCGTGCATGTATATAGGAGGCAAGCGGCAGCGCCGTGGGAACAAGAAAGAAAGGGAAAACGGACGGGCGAGTATAGGGCGAGCGCCTGTAAACGGCCATCTTCCTTCCTCGACGAGGCAACTTAATTTAGCCGCCTCCGCTTTAATTGCTGCCAATTGTCCGTGCGCCAGAGCGCGCGCGAATTATGTTATTTCGTTGTATGAACCTTCGGAGAGACGGCTCGCTCGAATTTCTCCGACTCACGCTTAAATATACATGCGTGCGCGGTAGGAAAGAATTTGATGGAAAAGCTGTGCGCGGCCGCTGTTTCGGGTGCGGGGCCGAAAGGTGACGCGGGATAGACAGTAGCCGGCTTCGCTGGCTTATTTAAGATGTAGATTTGATGCGCAATATTTTAAGAAAGACGCTGGATCCGAGCTTCTGGTATAGCTCTTGAAAAATAAAGGAGTTACGCGTAGTTCTCCGCGCTCGTTGTTTTCGCGTTTGAAAGTTAAAGGAAAATTAATGGCTGCGCGCGGATAATAATAACGCTGCGTATAATTTTAAGGCGTACCGAGGTATTGTAAAATTTTAATACCGGAAGCCGTCGAGCCCCTCGTCGTTTTGGAGAAGTAGCGGAATAATAGCGCTGACCGCAGCGGGGCTCCCCTAATGGATCTCCCCCTATACTCAAGAAGTGTCCGTGCGCTCGCGGAGCTGAATTGTAAAAAGCGATAAACAAATTGAATTATTCAATCACTTGCGCGGCGAGGGAAAATTGAATTTACAACTGTTTAAGTTGAATATGTCGGGATTAAACGTGAAGGGTAGAGACAGCGCTGATGTGCGTGACTTGAATGGAAAGTAATTTTTTATTTAAAATTGTTGCGATTTGAGTGATGTCGAAGTTTAAAATTGATTCGAATAGGTTGTGTATTATTAAAAATTATCTATAAAATAGTGATTCTATAACAGGAAGATTATAATGTTTGGTTAAAATGTAGTCTGATTGTTTCTATCTGTTACTACTTAGTACTATCTTTAAATGAATCGAAATTTTTTAAAATTCGAGAATGTAAATTTTTCAGTTAAATATAAGATATATAATTTAGACAGTGAACGTCTCTTCTGCATAATACATAAGAAGAGAAAACTATTTTACGTTTTTGTAAATTTTTCACAATTTAATTTATAAGAGGGCATTATGCGAGTGTATATTTAAGAGAGGATTTCGCAGTATCGCAATTTCTTAGCCGTTCATCCTAACAATTGCGTTAGCCTGCTAAAGAGAAGGAGAGAAACAGCCCTTTTTTCGTAAGCCAGCTAAAAAATCTCTCACTCTTTCACTTGTACTTCTCACTTTGTTACTTACTTACTTATGTTCTTACTCCACTTAGTTTAATCGCTCGGCCTGCCGCCGCTCGCCACCCTCCCGCCCTTATACATCCACTTGTTTTTCCGCCTTATCCCCCGGAGGTTAATTCATTACTTAATTCCGTTAGTTCTCTCCTTCTTCTTCTCCTTGCACGTTTCACTATTCTCTCAAGCTCGCTCCCCCTCCCTGCTTCTACATCCCTCCCCTTTTCCTCTAACGTATAGTACGTCTCGGCCAACCTCATTAAGCTCGACTACTCGCTAATTAAAGTAATTGCTAAATAAATTGCAATTACACTAATGGGCCGCGAGCCAGCGAGAGCCAGCTCTGCCGCCGCCGCCGCCGCCGTCGTCGCTTTCAACCCCTTCTCGCGCGCCTTTTTTATTCGCTAAATTACTAATTGATTTTTTTGATTTATTTTCAATCGCGCCGAGTGTAGTCGTTAGAACTGATGCTGCGAGCGCGAGCGCTGATCGAAAAAAATAACGGAAGCTTTAAAAAAGAGGGAGCTAGAGGAAATAAATCTTTTGTAGCTCGCTCGCGCTTGTGTTGCGTGCGCATGGACCGGGAGGAAAAAAAGGTTGGGCCAATTTTGGCATGAAATATCATGGCGGGAATAAAACGTTACGAAGTAATATCGCTTTATTGACTGTAAGTTTTGTCGAATGCGCGCGCGCGCGTTCGGAACCAGCGGCTCGCTCCTGCGAGCTTGCGCGCTCGCGTATATTTTTTTTATATGCTTAAATCGAGTTATGTATTTTTTAACAATATTTTTTCATATTTCGGCCAAATGCAATCATCAAACTATTTCGATACACCTGGTCAAACAGCAGAGCGCGCAGCGACGAGAGAGCGCGATGCTTTGTGACCGGTCAGAAAGGAAATTGAATGTTTCGATATTTTTTGGTATCTGCGGAATATTTGTGAAATCGAATGTGAGCGGATAGCGGCCGGCTGCAGCCAGTTTTACGCTTGGCTACGCGAGACACGCGTAATAGGCTGCATTGCTTTTTAATAATTGTACGGAAAAAATTTAAAGAATCGCGTCCCGAGTCTTTGATCTGACTGTTCATATCTCGCCTATAACCGGGGTTTATATGCGAGCCGAGCTTTTTGTTTGCCCCTGAAAAACTCATCCGCGCCGTTCGCGCTGCAGCGGGCCGATATACGCTTTCATTAAATAATTTTAATCTCATATATTGACTCTGTTTTTTCATCCACTTTTTAAATTAGCCCACCAAGAAAATTGACTGCGCGCGCGGCAACGGCCACGTGCGCGCAGCCGCGCGTCCAGCGGGGGGAGCTTTTCCGATCCCCCTCGCCGATATACACACACGCATTTGAAGAATTTAATACTTTTCTCATTGGCCGTTGAAAATTTTGTATAATTTCCATGCCCCGGCGACGAGTTATTTTAATTAGTTGCGCGGGTATATTTAAAAGCAATACTTTTGCGTTTATAAAATATCATATACTGTAATTAAATTTATCTTCATTTTTGGGATAAATCAAAAGCTATGCGAGCGGCCAAGAGCGTTGTGAATTCCGAAAAATAACAGTTGTATATAAAATTAATTAGAGAATATATTACAGGCATTCCTGCATAGTTTGCATTCACTGGAAATGAATTTAATTTTCATCATTCAAAGACCATTTCTCTTGATGCCAACAAAAGCTCACCCTGCATGAATATTCCATGCAAAAATTGATGAACGCCGAGAGTATCGGGCAAATTGTACCGGTCAGTACCTGTCTGATATATCGGCTGCGTACATGACATGGGTTTACGCGGATAATGAGTACACGAACATCTCATTGCTGTTACGCTCATTAAGGAATTATTTTTTTTTTTTATTTTTCTATTTCGTTATCTAATTCTGAAATCTTTTGGCACTAATATTAAAGTTTTAATTGGATTTTTCAAGTAAAAAAACCGTAGCGAATTACAAACGTATATTGGGTGGCCCCGAAAGCAACAAAATCAAAACTACTATCTCCAGTAGTTCTTGTAATGTATCTGTAGATCTGAACAAGCACCTAATTGAAATCCAAAGTTGTTTTGATAAAACAGTGCTTAAAATCTAATTAAGATTATTAAGATAAAAGGATTTGTAATTTTAATTAATATTTTTATAGTTCCCTAATGAATCAAAATAAAAATCTGTATCAAATAAATTTCATTGGTATTCACTTACTTAAATAACGTTTAGAACGATAGATCATTACAATTATTTTAGAACTTATAAAAATATAATACAAAATTTTCATTCCAGATTGATAATATTTTGCATTCTATTATTTCTATAGAATAATTGTAAATGACATATTTAATGTTTTATTAAACAGCAAAACTCCTGATCGATATCACTTTGATAATTTTTTTACAGAAAATATTTCACCTGCCACGTTGGGTACATCGCCGCCAATTGTAGGGGCAAAAGAAGAGCGCGAGTGACGTCACGAGCTAAGTATATATGGCATATAGAAGATCACAGCTGAAAACAGCTGATTGCAAGTTTCGCATTGAGGAGGTAAACAAGCGTAAGCGAACCTAAGTATCATCGCGCTTGCGAAAACAAGGAGATTCGTGTTCGAACCTCAGAAAGGCGGAAGTGTCCAGAGCCGAGGAAGAAGGAGATGGGAGCTTCGAGGATGACGTTCCTCGAGAAGGACGTGTAGCTCTAGTCAGAAGAGAACACAGGTTAGATAGCAACTAGAGATAGAGAGATCGCGTACGGGTGTGCCGGAATAGATACGCGAGCGAAACGAAAGATAGAGTGCGTGTGTGAGTGTATTGAGTAGTGATGCCGTAACTTCTGCTTTCAGAAAAGCAAAAGTTCAGAATGCAATGAAGCAATCCAGACGGCAGAGCCAAAGGGAGAGAAACGAGATTTTATGGAGCCTCTAACCTAAAAATTTCTCCATGAACGGACTGCCCTCTGGAAGAGAGTCACGCTACAGCGGAGAGTTGAGCCGGAGTGAGAGGATAACACGACGAGGTAAGCTAGCGCCCGTAAACAATTCGGTAACCTTGAAGAAAAATATTCAGAAAGTGCTTTTGTTGACGTGGTATCGGGACGCGAGAAGAGATCGTGAACAGCCACGTCACACACCTTCATTGAATTTATTTTTCTTTTCAATTTCTTTATGTTATTTTACTGCTAAGGTTTGATCATTTAGCCTTTTAATTATTTCCTTGTTAACAAGACTTTGGTAATAATTCTATAATTTTAAGTTTATCTATCGCTAAACATTCCTTAAATATTAACGTATTTTCATTATTTGATTCAATATTGTTATAATAACATTTATTACCTAATGCTAATTGATATTTATTGTCAAGTTTTCGCTGCGTAGGTCTATCGGTTATAAATCGTTGTAAAAAGTCAGCTTCTGTAAATATTTGATTGTTATATGAAAAAATTCCAGTGGTTCTGAACCCAGCTTAAAAATTATTACATTGAAAGAAGTGCAGGGCTCCAGACTCATGAACAGAGGGACAGTAGCGCCCCTAGGTACTTCGGGGAATAACGATACGAATTTCGGGCCGGGCTATAGTCCGATATTGTGAAGGAGCTGCTCGAAATTGACGGCATAGAGATTTTTGATTTAAGCAGTCGGGTTCACGTCGCCGTGCAGGAGCATGCCAGAATTTTTTTCAGTGTAGGTATAACAGCTAATGGTACAGCAGATTTAACCATTTCAGGCAAATCATAGATGGAAATTGTTTTTCCTGGTTTGCTTGAATCATGTTTGATATTTTTTATTACATTTAATATAATTCTTTCGGCACAGATGCTCTATCTGCCTCCCTTTCATAGTTTCGAACCATCTTTAGTGCAAAAAATGACGTTATTGATTATTTAATTGCAAAATAGTTATGTCAACCTACCTCGTACAACTTTAGGCATTCTGTTACCAAGTACCAAAAGAAAACGGTAAAAACATCGTATTTTTTATTAATAAATCTTAACTGAAAAAATAATTTATTAAACAATAAACCTGGTAAATGTTAATAATATAAATAAAAATTTAAATAGCGTGTCTACTTAGACAGTCTAAGATGCGATATTTTCTAATCCATGAAAAATTATTAAAAATAATCAGATTTTTTTCAGATTTTTTTTTTTAATTGACTGTCGGGCAATAGTTGTCTCGTACTCGTCTCGAAAAAATGCGTATCATTTCACTACAAATCACTGGTAGTAACGCCAACTTCGCGCAATATGTGGATTCCGAATTATTAAGACTTTGCCAACTTACCTCCTATGACAAGTAGCCCCGCTCTTCCATACATTTCTACATGGGTGTGAAAGTCAATTATTTACTTCATAATACTTTTTCGGGTTAGAAGTAAAAATAAACACATATTTATCAAACAAATTTTTTTTAGTAACAGTAGATAATAAGCTTCTTCATAAAGATTACAATATATTTTATTTTATTCTACCAAATGTGTACATAAAAATTTAAAAAATCTTAAAAATCGAAAAAGTGATCTGAAAAAATAAATAAAATAATCATAAAAATAATTTTTTATATATTAAATATAGACTTACACTGCCCCTCTTCTTCATACACATACATCTACAGTGACGTTTTCCAAAAATATTGTATTTCGATTTTAAATGTTTAAAATAATACATTTTTTCAGAAAGATTTATATTAGCACATTGTTGTCTTAAAGAGTAAGTGAAAGAACATTCCAAAACTATTAAAAAATTTGCTTTTTAATAATAATCATTATATTAACAAAAAACGTTATTGATACTTTATTCTACCATACAGACTCACCTTTTTGCTATACAGTATCATTACCGGATAACGCGCACCATTAAGTTTCTTAAATCCCAGTGCTCCGCTAGGCCAATTATCAGCCACACAATAAGACAAAGTGAAACATCGTATACCTTTTGATCGCAGAGACACACTTGGGCTGGGTAAGCCGAATCGTTGCAGAGAGGCAAGTCAGAGTTCAGCGAGCCGACGGAAGTTGAGGGGTGCGCGAGATAGACGACTTGAAATGAATCGGACAAACGGACAGACGTGAAAGGCATAATTCTGTGGTAAGCAGTACTCAGGGGGGTTGAATTCCCCCTGTCCCTCTCCCTCGCTCACTTGCTCCCTCGGACACCTGTCAATTCTCAGAAAGTATTAACGAGCAGCGGCCGGCGGATCCTGCAAAATGCAATTCAATCTTTATCACTGCTAGCTTCCGAGCAACAACTTGTTTTATTTCCGCTTTGATGCTTGATCCTGTTACGAATTGAATTTAGGTATTTATATAAGAACTCTCATTAGGCGTATTATATGTATATTCATGTATTTTTTGTATTATATGCTCGCTAAATCGTTTTTTCAGCGAATCAAGGCGTATTCAGACAAGTTTAAAAATAAAATTACTCCAAGGCAGAAACCACACAAAGCAAACGCGCAAAGCCTAGTAAAAGCTCGAATTCGGCCGGATCTCCGGGTGTGTAAAAGAGCCGTCTTGCGTTTATCGTTCGCGAGATTACGCCCCTGCAGATTCGTGAATACGAGGATGATACTTTAAATAAACTCGGAATATGCTTAGCGCTCCCGACTCTATGTGTACTCGCCGCGTATGTATATTCGCGCGCGGGGGTGGCCCGCACAAATGATATCTCCATGTTCTTACCGAGGAATATTATATGTCAATACGCCGGCGCTAAGCGGCTTACGCGCAGGGTGCCGCCGCTATTGTCCCCCCGAGACGACTTGCCGTATCGCGCGGATTATACCTTCAGATGTAGAGTCGCGAGTCGCGCAAGGATCCCGGCCGATTTCCCGCCGCTTTTAATGGAATTAAAAAGAGGAGGTGGAAGGAAGTAATGCCACGTGCAAATCGACGGTATATAAGCCCTTTTTTGAGCGATCGCTCGTCTCGCGGAACGTCAAAGTTAAAAAGGACGAGGCGAAAGAGAGAGAGAGCACACAAAGGTTCCTTTTCACGTCAAAGGGTCTCGGGCCTCTCGGCGCAAACTCACTTGACACGAATCCGTTCTATTGCGTGATATTTGCCGGTGCTTAATATTTTCAGCAAACAAGTTAAGTGCCTCTAAGTGGCGAGCGCAAGGTATATAACCGAGCGATGCGTCTGTGTACCGTCCATATAGCACAAAGCCCGGAAAGAGCCCGAGTTCTTTGACTTTCTTTCGCGAGTCCGTTTACACATTAGTTAACAAAGTATCCAGCTCGCTTGTTCTCGCATACGCTTGTGTCTACGCCTTCTCTTATCACGAGCATTTTAATTTAGCCGAGCTATTTACACGCTGGCTCTGTACCGTTGGACGGCTCGAAAGCAAACGAGAGAAGACCTTTCAACCTGAAAAATTAGTCGTCTAAATACGTCGGATGATGAGCTTGAAAAATTAATGGCAACTGTTGATTCTATTCTTCTAACTAAAAAAATACGACTGATCTCAAAACTCATAAGCTCTAATAAAACAGTTTCCATTGCTAAAAAAAAATTCAACGTATAAACACTGCCTAAAATCATCGGAACAGCACAGCTAGTGCGCCGCTCTCGTCCAGGCCCGTTCCTCCGCTGTTTATTTAAAACTAAAATGAGTCTAAGTGGCCGTGCTGGAATACTATTTCAAATTTCTATGCCTCGCGCGCAGCGCGCGGATGGTCTTTCCAGGCAGGCTGCAGGCGGGGAGCCTCGGCTTTCTCTCTTATATAAACATTCGCTCTTATCGCCGCGCAAGCTAATGGAACGTCAGAGATCCCGCGTAAATGATTGCGTCGTGTCAATGTTTGCTCTCCCTTACGAAGTTCCACTCGCGCGCTCCGCCGCAGGGCGTTTAAAATAATCTTTCTTCCTTTTTCAATTCTTTCTTTCCCGCTGCTGCCATCCAAAGGTGAGCTGTATATATATAAGCGTGGCTCATAAGGGTACAGCTCGGGCCCGTCGCGGGAAAAAGGGAAAAAAGGTTTTTGGAACTGAGCACATAGTCCTTTCGACGGGGCTGTACGGAGCGCCGCTGGCCTGTCCTTTGTTGAACTTAAAATATCGAGTTTGACATTTGTAAGTTTAACTCTGTGTTTGGCCTTCAACCTTTTGCGATATTTCCACGTTGAATTGATGGCGAAAGCAGTGTTTAATTGACTGAGGAATGTTTTATTAATTTAAATGAATAACTTATTTGTTTTTTCGGGTTCTCTTGCTAAACGTGTTCCGCTTCCACGTGAAATTTCAACGACACACACTGCAAAACAACTAAAAACAAGACAATTGAAATCCACTAAAGAATTCTAAAGCGAGCTGCATTAAGGGGGCCAGCCTGAGTTGAAATCACTGAAAATGAATAAAACATTTATTACTAGTTAAAATAGTATATCATTGCTTTTATTAATATAAATTTTTTGTACTTACTATATACATATTACAGAACATTTTTGCACATTTAAGTGATCTATCTTGTCCTCTTAGTCTCTAATACCGCTGACCGTCAGAAACCTTGAATTTTTTTACCATTGTATCTACTTGCCACGGGTTTTCGGGCCAACCAGCTAATCAATTTATACCAGGTTGGGCTTAAAATACTCAAAAATGAAATGAAAAAACTTAAAAATGAAATCTACGAAGATTTGACGCTTAGGCGAGAAATAACGAATAAAGGCATTTTTACAGTTTTGATTAAAATCTTAATTTGTTAATAAAAAAAATAAGTTTTCAAAAATCGGGTGTAGAATACTTTTTTCGTCTAACACATTATGTATGGCTCACAGAAGAAGAAAAACAAGGTCGCACAAGTGAAGCT
>UELX01003013.1:0-26213 GCA_900480035.1 Eupelmus urozonus
TAGTAAACTGAACTACACAAAATTTGTGTAAAATTATTTTAAACACATTTACTGTGTAAAACATACTAGTACACAATATTTGTGTATTAATTTTTCTCGATCACGTATAGACACAAAATTTGTGTCTATATGTGATCCGATTTTCAACTGTGTGTAACCCTTAAATACACGTAAAAGTGCTAAATCCTTCAAAATAAGAAACATAACTATTTTCTGTAGCAAAATGAATTTAAAAAAACACAAGAAAAATATTCCGTTACCTCAAAAAAAATTATTCGATCATTCTTCTCCAACTCTGATTAAAACCCACCTTTTCAAATCCCCTTGTCCATCTATAATTAAAAAATTCGGCGCATCAAAGGGAATAAACGAGCCTTAATCCCGCTCCTCGTTCCCATCAGCCGCCATTTTCGCCCTCGTTCTCTCTTCATCCACCAACTTCCTTGAATAAAATCAAGCAGTAACGAAGGGATCCCGCGATCGCGCGCGATTCAAATTCAAATCCCGTCAGAGATAGGCGGCAGCGCCTCCCGACGATGATGAAGATTCCAGGGCGCGCGCGCGCGCGGCGAGTCGTAAAAATTTGCCGCGCGCAGATCGTTATAATAATTGCAGCGTCGCCGGGGGTGGCTCAGGACGCGGGGGAGGAAAAAATTTAATAATGGCTCGGCACTTCCCGTCTATATAATCGCGCGCGGAGGGGGAAGTTTCGAAGTATTCGCCGCGAGAGAGCGCCTTGGCACATCTCACTCAAGGCTGCAATAATCAGATTCTTGGAACGACTTTGCCGCCCCCCCTTATCTAGCCGGCGAGGCGGCTGCCTCTCTATTTTTCTCTTAGGCAGAAGAGAGTGGGTACACTATCGCCGCGGCTCTTTCTCTTGCCTCCTCGACTTCCGATTCCTGCGCCGCCTATCTTGTGTTTTCCGACGCGCGCCCTCTCATCTCCCCCCCCCTCCCTTCGTCCCTTTCCCCTCTTCCATTGCTGCATATATACGCGTGAGTATATACGTATATACCGCGGCGAAGTGACGCACGTCGTTTGCACTCAAAGGGAGAGTGCGTCTAGAGTCGGGAGCGCTCGTATCGCTCCTTTTTATATAATATTTACGACACTATCGAGGAAAGAAATATAGCCCGGGGGCTGTTTGGGAAAAAAGAAATCTCGCTCTGGTATTTGCCTTTTTCCTTCTCGCCGAGATGAATATATATAGACGGGGAAAAAATTGCGCGATATCTCGAATTGAAACGTATAATTGGAATTTGCTGCGCGCCCGATTAGGTGGAGTAGCGGCCAGCAGGTTTAATCGCGATCGTCGGGAATGTTTGTATTGTTGAGCTAAGTTTCGTAGGGTCGAATGAAATTCCACTTAGATGCGCTATCTCTAAAATCCTAATACCGGCCGCTTCGAGGGGCTGTGTGTACGCTTTGCTAATGAGTGCAATCGGATAATCTTGGAACAATAATGCGCGGCACGAACGGCACACTCATTTCAGCCCGTCAAACTTAACTGCTGGTAAATACTCTTATTTCACTTGATTGCTTAAGTTGGGCGATAACAAAGTCAAAGTGCAATTATAAAACTTGATCCGCTTGCGGGGAAATTGATTTTATTACTTTGGGCTTGACGAGAGGTGAGCGGTGACGTGAATTTGTTATTTTATTATGTCGCGCGTCGAACGAGTGTTAAATATTATGGTTATTATAGTAAACAAGCGCGAAAGTTTTGTTTGCCAACTGAAAACAGTAATTTAATATAATTAATACCATCACGCGCATCGCCCAGCATTCGAAAACTTTCGTTTAATGCTTATTATAACAGCCCGATCCAACACGATAATGCTTTTATTTAATTAAACACGCTCGTTTAAACATTCGAAATTCGCCAACTATTTCCAAAATGCATTTAACGACGGCTCCGGTATAACACGGCCTATCAATTTTCATAAATATTAGGCTTAACAAAGCCGATGTTTAACGAAACCGTGGCGCGCGTAAACTCCAACGCAAAATTGCCGCTCCTGAATTTCTCAAAATCAATATCAGCAACAAACTGCAATCCCCTCGCAGTGTACAATCAGCGCGAAACTGTAACAACCCCGAATTATCCTAGCCTCACGCGAAAATCGAAGCGCACTCCGCTTCTGAAGCCTCGAAAAAGGAGCGGAAGCTCGGGCTGCAATTTACATTCGCTCCTCGAGAAAAGCTCTCGAGTAGCATCACGCGTCGATGCTCACAATTGTTAAAGCGCGAGACTCCGCGTAACAATGCAGGGATACGTCTTGGCGACGCTCGGCTCTCGTATAAAGCTCGCTTGGCACACGCGCAAAACTGGACGTTCGTTTTACGAGCTTTTTGCTAATGCCGAGCTGGCCTCTTATCGGAGCTTTGCTTCTTGCTTGGATTCAGCGGGGCTCTTGTAGCACTGCGGCGAGCTCTAAAGTTGACGGCCCCCGGCGTTTCACGCTCACGCACGAGCGCCTTTTTCCATTCCGCGCGTTTTTCCTTATTGTTGCTGCCTCGTTTATTTTTCGCGCTTCCTTTCGCCCCGCGCGTTTTTCATAGTTTGCTCGGCGTTGTTTATGCAGCGGCCGCGCTACCCTAGCCGCGCTTCTGCTTTTCTTGCAGAAATTGGAATTTTATGGGGACGTTGCTGGGACGTTTGTGGGGGGATAAGTGGGATTAGAGATATTTTTTAGAAGTTGGGAGTTTAAGGGATAGGTTTGAGCTGGGCGATGCGGAGTTGATGTTGTGGAGTATTTTTTTGATCAAACTTTTAGTTTAGGGTGTCTAGCCAGTTTACTTTAGTTTATTGGGGAAGATTGGTTTTTTGAATTATGTGCTTTTTTTTAAAAGCAGGTGTTAATGTACCTCTTGATCTGGAAATTAAGATGTATGTTTTAATTTTTTTTTCAAAACTAATGAATATACTAGCATTGAAATTTTCTTCAATGTATTTCATTAGTTCAATGTACTTTTATATTTATTTAGTTATATTGCAAAATATTTTTTGAAATGAATTAAAAATTTTTCATGAATATTCGATATTTTATTTGAAAAAAATAAATCAAAGAATGAATTCCGGATTTTCGATTAATACAAAAAAAAAGGAAAAAAAGGAATTAAATGATTTTTAAAAACGTTTCAATACTACATTTAAAAAATATATTTCTTTAAAACAAACATTTACTTTCATTTTGCTTTCACAAATATGCCACAAAGTATTTACATGCATAAATTTGATATGGTATTTGCTTTATTCTACTATATTTTCGTTAATATATATCTTGCAAACGAGAAATTTCATATCCTTATCACATTTAATTTATTAGTATATCAAATACACGTTATATATTTGTAAACATAAAGTGCACATTTTTACATATAATATTCATTTTATTTTTTCAGAATATGCACGTACATAAAAAATCTTATTGATAAGTGTGACATTTTCTTAACTTTAATTAAATATTTCTGTATATTCTTTTATTGTATTTAATATTACAAATAACACAAAAAGCTTTTTATATATGATCTATATCGATACAAATAGTTTGATCCCGATATTGATAAACCAAACAGTGAAATTTGAAACATTATTTTATATTACCAGTTATTATTTCCTATATTTAATGTTATTATAATTACCAAGACATTAAAAAAATCAATTCCCAAAAAACAACAAGCACTGAACGAAATAAGTCAACCAACTCATCCGAAAAGATCGAAGCGGAACGAAGAACCACAACCCGTAAAAAATCATCGAACAAACCCACATTTCCCCAGCAAAATGTCAAAATCGCGCGAAAAAAGGCCGAAGCACCGAAGCGCACGTTCGGACGGGTTAGTTACTCGCGCAGCTGGAGCCAGGAAGGCGCACGAATTTCCCAGCGAAATTCGAGTCGCACGCGTATCCACACGTATTAATCTCAAAAAAGAGCGGGCCTTTGTCCGGCTTGCGCGCGCAGAAACCGAATATAGTCGGCCGTTCGTACAGGCGTGTAAGCGTGCTCTCGTGTTAGTGGATCAGCGCGGCAGAGAGTTATTTGATGTGCGCTGAAAAACAAACGGTGCGAGAGTTGTGAAAAGTCAAACGTTTTTCGAATCAAACGACGGGGATACAAAAGTCGCGTTTTGTGGTCTTTGGAAGGATGTAGATGGGGTTTGCCGGGCATGAAAATTAAAATGGTATTTGAGCGATTGCTGGATGGGATAGGATCAATGGAGTTTTGACGGTAGGAAAAGTGGGGCGAGGTGATTGAAAAAAGTAAATGGAATTTACTTTGGCGACTGAATGTTTTCAAGAGCTTTTGGAAAATTTAATATAACAATTTTTGTCGGTTTATTATTTTGTATGCTTTATTGAAAATCTTTATTTGTAAACGAAGTGAAAATGCTTGAAAATCAAAGTACAATAGAGTGATTATAATGAAATTACTGGAAAATTGAAAATGTTTTTTCGTTATCCCAATACTTTACAAATTACAAATAAATTTAAATAAAATTTTAATTTTTCAAAAACCTGTAATAAATTTACATCACTCAAAACTCGATGAAATATTTCTGTCAGAAATTAAATAAACCCTTATAAATTTAACATACTACACATATTATTCTTTTTTTTAATTTTTCGATGTTCATCAACAAAGCCATTTGTGCATCGCGTAAACATGTATATGAGTCACATTATTTCGTGCTAAAACTTATTTTTAATTACGGCGCGCATCATAGACGCAATGTCTCACGGCTACAAGTGATAGTAAGGTACGAATTAATATTACTAATTAGTATTAGTTTTACTCCAGCTCTCCCTCTTAAAGAAAAATTCTTGAGTCCGGCGAAATCTACCACCCTCCTCCCTATCCTAATAAAATAGCCACGCGATTAAAAATGTTAAGTTTGATTTTTATAAATTAATTAATATCAATCCGAGACGTAACACAAACACAATAATTCGAATAGCGCCATCCCGTACAAAATCCACCCCGCACCCTAAAATCCGCAAAATCAAAACTCGCCCATAATCTGCAAACAGCCATAAGTAGTTCAACCCCGCGCAGAGTCAGCCCTGCGCTTCTCCGGAGGCTCTAGAATCTCCGCCAAAATCACGAGGCGCGCGCATTGGATTAAAGGCCAGCCTCGCCTTTTATACTCACTCTACCGGCTCCGTTCGTTTGAAGCTCCGCAATCGAATTAGTCGCGCACTCGAGGGCCCAAGAAGAAGACGTCGGTTTCACTTTAGTTTCTCGCTCGCGCGCGCTCGCCTCTTCAAACCTGCGCTAGGCAAACTCGGGCTCGGGTGGGGGTGCTCTCTATCTATCTTGGCCCTAGCCCTCTCGTCTTGTGCTAATTTCTTCGGCGCGCTGCTGCTATTCCAGCTCACGGGTCATTGACTTTCACGAGGTTCGCGCGCACGCGGCCTGCTCTCTGCTCTCGTTGTTATTCTCGAGGGCTGGGATTGCGAGGAGGCGAGGTTGGAAATTTTAGTGATTTTTTTTTTTAATGGGAATTAAGAGAATTGTGTGTTTGGAGTATGTTTGGTTCTTGTTTGAAAGTTGAGTGGATCGGGGATGGGTGGGGCGAGGCGTTAATGGTTTATTGGAGCGCCTCGTGATTGCGTCTGCACGCGAACGTGTACTCAGTAGGCTGTCTTTAATAGGCGTGTAAATAAAGTCGATGGGGTGACCGATGTTTTTCTCATTTATTTTTGTTATCCTTTTTTTCTGGTGTACTTTGTGATTCTGAATCTTCTAGGTGGAATAGGTTTGTGTTTTAGTTAGGGAACTGTACTTTATGTTACTGTTTATGTGCAGGAATTTTTATCATATGATTAGTCTTATCTTGCAATTAAAAATTTTATATGATAACGAATAAGTTGTTTACTTTTTCACAATACAATTTTATTTCTAATGAAAAATATTAATAATTATACAAACTTATTATTAGTTTTATGATTGGAGTAAATTTATTGAAATTTTACAAACCTCAATTTGAATATAACAAATCCCTTTTAACTACTTTATTTGCTTTGGAATTCTTGACTGTATTTTCCTAAGAGTTGAAATTATTCATCCACGTAATTGTCTATAACTCAGCAGTTGTTACAATTAGCTAGAAATTAGAATCAGATACGAAATAAAAAGAAAATATACATTCAGTTTGAGATAATCACGTTAATCCGCAAAAAAGAGGACAAACTTTCTCAATAATCCTCAGCCCCTTAAAAAGTGAAAATACCCACACCAACATACAATTCGTAAACAGTTCATAATCTAATCCTAAACAGAATCTAATCACCGACCATCCTTGAAGTAGCATCTTCCCGGAAACGCTCACGTACAAACAAAAAAAAATTCAAATCAGCTACTGTCCGTCCTCATTTGCGTCGGTATCGATCCCCGGGCTTTAATAAAGAAACTTAGGCCCGCGATAACGTGTTTTGTTCCTGATATCGGATTGCCATTAAGGGGGAGGAGGCCTGGGATACTTTCTCCCAGACGGCTACAGTGACACTCGACTCACATATATGAGCCCGCTCTGCATGTCTGTGGCCAATCCATTCGGCTGATTGGAACGAAATGGGACTGGAATATTAGACTGGCGCTCTCGCCAAGAGTGTCCTTGCACTTCTTCGCAATATCGCATTAATATCTCGGGGAACGCTTGGCGCGTGCTTTGCATCGTTGCTGCGTTTTATTAATCCTTTTATTTTTAGACTAAGGGTCATGCCGTATTTTAGAATGAGGGAGGCGTTGAAATAAAAAGACCTGCGTTTATTTCGTTCGCGTTATGACAGCTTTCGAAAGAAAATGAGAATTCAAAGTGGTTATTATATTTTTGTTAATATACAAATGTAAATCATAAGAGTGAATTATAAAAATGATTTTTATTCGAATAATAAATTATTCATATTTGAATCATTTGTATTTAATCTGCTTGATAATTTATCATCAGATTTATCATTTTGTTTACTACCGGTTTATTACTACTTCAATATAAAATACCATAAAGTAAATGTTTTTAAAGCCCAATAATTTTTTAACTCTAAAAAATATGCTTGTTCCACTATACATATACAATTTTGTGACGTTTTTTTATTCGGACTTTTGTTTTTATTCAAATTTAAAAAAATACATCGCAGAGAAGGAAAAAATCATCGCAGACGGTTAAAGAATACTGGTGTTTTTTACTGCTCCGCAAAGCAATCAAGTCGCCACTGTAAACGAAATTGGCTTGGCCGGACTGTAAAACATTGGAAATGGTCTAACGGAAAATGACAGGACCCAAAGGGGGCGGGGATGCAGTTGGCTTTGAAATTAAACTCGGCGTCTTAGGTCGTCCTACGAAAGTATTTTACATCGACGCGCCCGGAGTCTGTCCTCGCAGTTCGTTCTGTCTCTGTATGACGCGATAAAATTGAATTACATTCTTCTCTCGTCTCTGTTTCCTCCGGACCTCAGCCAGCCTCGCGCAAATACGAGAGATATTCGAAGTTGCGCGCCCGGCGAGTATATGTGTGCAAGCGCAGCGCCCAGAATTTTCTCTCGCTCAGCTATGAATTCTTCGGAGGTCTGGAGGCGAAAATTGTTTAGAAGGTTGTAACAATGGCTGTAAATAGCGCGCGGCTTTCGAGTTTAGTGCCCCAGCGCAGGCGTGAAGCCAGCTTTATTTTTATGATCAAAAAAATCCTGCCCTTTTATTGGAAAAAGTATTTTTAGCCGGAGGTTTTCTTTTCAATCGCCCGCGCGATTCGCACGAAATATTTTAGGGAAATGCTTTCAAAGCGTTTTTATTGGCGGCTTTAAGTCTTTAGGTTTGTAGTATTGTTTTATTTCGTTCGTGATTTTTTTACGTATTATTTTTTTAATTAATGTGAAACTTTTATTACTATCGATAAAAATTTTATTTATAACGCTACCTAAATGTAGTTTTTTTTTTTTAAATTCTCAATTACTGATTCAGATTTCTATTGTAACAATTTATTGCATCACTGATATAACATCAATAAAATATACGTTATACTTTCTCAAAACGTATTTTATTAATAACTATACCCATAATAAATATGATTTACCTCCATTCGACAAAGTCTAAGAATATGATCACCGCTCAACCATATCATCTTTATCTGAAAATTTATGACACCACATTTCTCAGCTTTCTCTTATCTACGTAACAGACTTTGTCTCTTTATTAAAATTCCTTCATACAAATAATAAACGTGCCTGCGCACATACGCACAAACATTTAAACATTCATAAAACAAACATTACAGATAAAACACATGGCTCGTCGCAACTGTCCACTCCACTCACGTATATCAATTTCGATATTGTCTTCCGAAAACGGCTTTTTGCTGGATCGTTTCGCACGCGTATATATCTCACCACACTAGTAGGGTAAGATAACAAAAGAGCCTCGGCGGTCGTATCGTTTTTTTTTTTTAGATAATTCGCGAATTACGGTGAGAAAATGGCGCAGTTACACTGGCATACTCCTACGCGGCGAGTCGATGTATTACCCGTTGACACAGTTCGATCAGAGGCGACCCTGGACACATACATATACTACATATACACTCGCAGGCGTTATATATATAAGAAGCATCCGCTTGCTCTGCGAGCCAGAAAAATCACGCTCCATTGCTTACGGGGCTTTTTTATCCGCATTATCAGGCGGCGGCGATGATCGCACACGCTTTCGCCTCTCTCTCTCTCTCTCTCTCTCTCTCTCTCTCTCTCTCTCTCTCTCTCTCTCTCTCTCAACCCTTTCTTTTTCTCGGCCTGATGCTCGCCGGCAGTTTATATTGACTCTCCTCGTTGTTGTTGAAAAATTGCTCGGACTTGTCTGAGGTTGAAAATAACGATGCTGATTTCGCGCTTGAATTTTGGTTTTTCGCGTTTTTTGCTTTTTTGTTGAGAATTGATGGAGTTTGTATTTATTGTTATACAAAAATAATAGAAAAATGTAATGTTGCTCTGAAATGGGTAATACTAATTATGAAGTGCCAAGGATTATTTATATTAATATGAACTTTCATTTCCATTTTACAATTTTAGCATTTATTTAATTAGAGTAACTTTATTTACGCTGCAGGTTAGTTACAGAAATTGTTGCAATGCTAAACTTTTTCTGTTACGCAGATCTAAAGTATTTTTTACATTAATACTAGCACATCACGCGCGCCTACGTATATTTTTATGATTGTGATAAACAAAGTCTCGTCATAAATTTTTTATAAGTGGATATACAACTTATGTGATATATTTATTTGTAAAATTATTTTTTAATCTTTATTGTTCTGATATAAATATTATATTTTTTATTAAAAGTATAAAATTGTTTGAGAATTTTAACATAAAGCTTGTAATAAATGTTAGTATAAAACGCGTTATTTATATATTATGCTGTCATATATAGATGCTGCTAGCTAGCAATCATGCTTTTTAGAATTTTTCATTTGCCGTTTGCATGACGTAAAGCGGTGGAAACTTTTCTCCATTTATTATATAGGTATTTCTATGAGCTTTATGTGCATGACGCATCATAGGCCTTCTCTCTTAGGAAGTTCCCTCCCTACCTCTTTACTGCAAACTATGGGTGTTTCAGATATATAACTTGATACGTGAATAATATTTTTTTCAACGTCATCTTACGAATGCAATAACTTTTTTAATTTACTATTTTATGAAAAGCAACGTCGTAAAAGAGAAAGAGAAAAGCAGCGAGTTTTATTTTTTTAAAGAGCACTAATTGATGAAAATAAATGTAAATGTAAATCGCAATACCAGATAAAATAAATTTTATGCGTGATTTTTCTTATCGACGTCAGTTCGTGAGAGCTGGCCATAACATAACACGCGGTACGATCCTTGTCTAATCCGACAGTTAGAGAGAATTCAGATATGGCATCTATTTTACGTATTTGTTTGTATTCTCTAAAAATGTTTCTTGCATACATTTTCATTTAAATTATTCTTTCACGCAAGCAGGGCATTTCTGAGCGAGCTCGATCTAGTCGATCCATATACAACTTGTGCTTTAAAATTCCTTGGGCATTCGAGTATAAAGTCTGTATATACTCTTTTATTAACAACGCCGTCAAACTTTTTGAAGGGATAATTCTTTTCCAGACCCAAAAAATTTCTCCTCCCAGAAACAACAATCAAAAGTCCACATATTTCCCTAACAGCCTAGTTTCTTTCGAAAAAAACTAATACATTCCCCACGCCTCCCGAATACACAATGAATATTAACAGCCCCGAAAACTTGTTCCTCCGTTCACCTAAAACTTCGATCTAAAAGAGACCATTTAGCCCCCCCTAGATACGCCTCCATTCCGATCACTTTTCCCGTATCAGACTCCGTTGCAGCCTATATACACCAAAAAACATCTCGAAATAAATCCGACTTCCGTCCAATATTCCCTCCTCGCTATCGGCCGGCCATCTCCGGGCCGTCCTCCCCTGCGGTACTTGCATCGCGCTCTTAAAAGCCGAGCCCCCAGTGCGTACGTGCTCCCTTGAGGACTGCTGCTTCCGGAGGGGACCGCTATCGGCGAGTTATAGGTGCGGTGCAGAGGCGAAAGAAAAAAATAAAAATAAAAATCGGGGGGGAAGATCAATTTTTCTTATATAGGTATGCGTAACTGCGGGGAGACCTGCTGTGTGTGTGCTCGGTGTAGTAAAGCGCGGATTATCGGGGGTATGTGTGTCTGTGTGCATCGTAAAGATGCCCCGGCGCGTGTGTATTTTTGCAGCGGGGATAGTAGGTCGTACGTGGAGACGCTCGACGATTTCGAATAAAGGACGAGCTCGCTTCCGGATAAATATTGGCGGAATTTGTTGCGCGAAAATGCGCTTCGTCCGGGAGGAGTGCTGAGAATCGGCGTGGAAAACAGTATTGTTTACTCTGCTGTTTGTAATTAGAGGATAGAGTGAGAGTTTGATTTGCTGAATCAAGGATTTTTCTGGTGTGGGCGGTATGAGAGGAACTGCTCTTTATTTGTTTGTCTTTTTTTTTATGGCGTTGTTTGGGATCGCGAAAAAAGAGGAGGTCTGGTGTGGAGGATGAATTAAGAGCGGACTTGAAACGTAATATACTTGGTAAATAGAGAGGAAAATATAGTAAATCTCTGTGTTGACTGAACTTCTCACTTATCGCGTCATATTGTGCGTTTTATAGACTGCTTGTTTACTGGATCTTTGCGCGTACTATGTGTTTACATGGATTCTGGGCTTTGCTTAAATGATTGCAGTTGGAACGATAAGGGCAAAAAACTGATTGATGAAAGTCGTTTTTGTAGTTAGCAGTGACGGCCTTTAGAGAACTAAAGATTGAATGACTGTAGAACTGTAACTGCTGCTTTCGATTAAGGGCAAGAAAGAAAGCGTAATGCATCGTTGAAGTCTGGATTTTGGAAAGAAATTGACAAATGAGATTTTCAAATGGGATACAATCGCTGCAAATACGAATTTACCATTATTCATTTATGAAATTAATTTATCAAACTTTTATGAGTTTAAAATTTTAAAGTTTTTGAATTTATTATCTATTATTGTATATTTTTTTAAATTAATTTAATTTATTAACTGCATTAAAGAGTGTTAATTCTAAATGGATTGTTAAAAAAAATTTAGCAATAATAATAGTTTATTATTTACATTTTTAAGTTTATTTTACACATATATACTTTAAAGCTCTCTATTTTAATATTGATTTATAAATATGCAAAAGTTATTGTAAAAATAAGCTATTTTTAAGCTCTCCATAAAGGAAGCAGAAAACCAATAAGATACTAAGTCGTGAACTTTACTTAGGTGGCTTTACTTTTAGTTTATATTCCTTTTTATAAGTTAATCTGTTATAGATAATAAAATAAGCATTATTGCCGATTATTTTTATTCTTGATTCTTTATTTCTATTGATCTTGTAAAAAGTCATTTTAGATTTTGAGTTTGTATTTTAAAATTGAGAAATATAATTTCTATATTTTAAAAAGTATTTACATTGTTTTTATAATAACGCTGTTAATGTATTTTCTTCAGAAACTGATCTTTTAAATCAAATGTTGACTTTATTTTCAATGAAAGCGCTCATAATATCTTTAAACTTGGTATATATAGATTCGTAAACATAGCTTACCTCTATGATATCTAAAGAAATATTTACATGGTTTTAAGCCTATTCTTTGCTAAAACAACATTGAGATATTGTAATAAGATTAATATGTTTCTTGTAGTACAATTTTACTATTTACAAAGGAATATCTCTTTTCCGATAATCTGACTTATTTTTTTGTTACAAGACATTACCGAATATTTAGCCTTTATTTTATTTTTAATGAATTCATATTTTAATAAATATATATTTTCATAGGGAATAAGCAGCTTATTATAGAACTAATGGATAGCTATGATTGCATAATTAATCAATACGGTGTCTCTAATTATGCTTTCAATGATCAGTATGATAAAGCCTTGTTTAAAAATGTATAAAAGAGGAAGAAAAACTCTGTATCGATGTCTGAAAAAATGAACTATATGTAGCCTTGACCCTTTGTATTATCGATTCTATGAAATAAATAAAATCAATATATTAATTATTTATAGACAGATATTCAATAACTATTAGCTTAAGAAAAAATAGCTATGAAATAAAATCGAATAAAAAGATTGCTAAAATATAACTTGAAATTCTTTAAAGTTCCATACCAAAACATAATTCTTCAAAAAACCAAACAATAAGACCCAAAACTTATAAACCTTCATCTAACTACACAGCACTTAGACCGGCATATTTAGCTAATTCAGTCGGGCAACTCCACGAGCCCGCCTAATCAATCACTCCTCTTTACCCGCGCTCGCAGCTTCACTCCGAACCTGTAACAAGAAAGTCAATCCCTTGAAGTGTGCCAGCCTCAAGCCGACCTCTATTCCATTCTTCCTCAAGCCCCGCCGCAATCGCGTCGCTTGTTCCCCTGGCAAAAAGTCTCTCTCGCTCTCCTCGCAAAACTACCGCTACCCATCCAATTATTTTTAACAAACTGCTCCCTAATCTACGCTCAATGAGATGTCAAGTGGCTTTTCGAACTTACATCACGCGAGTCATCCTCTGGCGGGCGTCCCGATATACAAGAGAGAGAGAGAGAGAGAGGCGAGCCGAGAGCGAAAGTGGGTGAAAGAGAAGGAGAGGAAAAGAGAGAGAGAGAGATCGGGCAAGATCGATGGCAATTCGCTTGACTTGCCTCATCATCAAACTTTCCTCCCCCACCCACACCGGTGATAGTTTCCCTTCGCGCCTCCTTCCCCCGTACTTTCCTTAACCCTCCCACTATACGCACTATACCCTGTATACAACGTCTACACAGCCACATCGCTCGTACACCTGCGTAGCTCTCAACGCTACCCTATACATAAGGTCTAAAGTTCTTCGGCAACCTGGCTGGCGCATGCGCGTTTAGTCAGCTTGGCGTGACTGCAGCGCGGCCGACACGTGGAGTCGGCGCAACCTCAGCTGCTGCTGCTGCGCTGCACGCGCGCAGTGTCTCAGCCGCTCCGCCGCGCGCAGCCAGCTCCTCGTCCTCGCGGATGCGGCTCGTTTTACTTTAACGCACGAGCCAGAGAGAGAGAGAGAGAGTTTCATTAGCGTAGCCCGAGTGCAGTAAAAGTTCTTGTGTTACAGTGCGTTGCTCCACTTTTTCTGTTTAACGGTGAGAGAGAAGAGAGGATCGGGGTTTAAGGGGAAGGGAGAATTATGATGAACTCGCTTGATTTTTACTGACGCTCGGGGCGGATTTTAAGTTGAATTTTGAGTTTATGATAAAGCGGAAAGGTTCGAGTGAAATTAGTTTTGTGCCGAGTTTTATGCAGGAACTTTAGCTCGATGCACTAGAAGGTGGATTTTGCTGCTGCTGGTGTTTACGAGTTTAGTTGCTGCAATTGTCTTTTGCGGTTTTTATCTATTTTACTTGTGAGAATTTTGCAAACTTGACGTGCTTTGGCCGTTCCTTTGAAAGAGGAACAGCCAAACTTTAATTAGAAAATCCTGTCGCGCTCGTTTGTTGTAAGCTAACGAAGTCGGCGTTCTTACTTAGCCAAGTGGAAAATAAAATTTACATTATGAGTTTAGTTTCTTCAATTTTCTTTTTATACGGTAACTAAGATTTATTAATCTTATCCAAACGGAAGATTTATTTAGCTTTTATATACAAAAACGAAAAAATATTTAAATTGAAGTTTATTGTCGTGTTAGTGTTCTAAATTTAGCAAGAAAGTGTTTTTGTACTCACTTTACCTTAAGTATAATGACTCGTTTCACTTTATTCATAGAAAATGAAATTACCATTTTCTATAAAATGATACTGCGTGCTAAAAGACGAAGATGCCCAGAGGCGAAAGTGATTTTAGCCATGGAAACAGTAAACCTTTCTTATTATCATATTCAGATAGAGGAAAATAGGAATTCTAAAAAAGCGGTCCCTTTCGCCTCTAGGGAGACCTAAAAAAGGGCCGTTAAAGGGAAAGAAAAACAGTGTGATAATAATGCATCCGTAAAGTATCTCAAAACTTTTAGATAGGAAGACGTAGGTATAAATGCTCTTAACTTAAACTTTTACATCAAGATGTTTTCGTAATGTTAAGTATCAACGAAAGACTAATTCTTTCTATTATTCATCTTGTACTTAACGAATAAAACACCCTCACTAATACAGCGCGAATACAAACTATACCGTTTTTTTATTGATTTGTAAATTAAAAAAAGTAGTTTCAAATGCATTTTCTTTTTTTTACGACTTAGTTTCCTGTGTTTCCCATAACAATTTAGGAATTGGTAAACGGTGCGTAAAAATGGTGAAATCGATAACGTGTACAGAAAGACTGGAATCCGCAAAAAAATGACGCTATACTCAGCCATGCCTTTTGAACGGGAAATTGTGGTTTACTTTTAATGATATAATAAGGAAAAAATAATTATAATCTTTATAGAATAAGTGACTGGATCTTAGATAACAAAGAGTGTAGTTATTATAATTATTTTCGTATCGTAAAAATAACTAAACATAGAATATTAAATATTAAATTTATTAATAACTATACAGATGAAGTAGTTATACTTCATAATATTTACGAAAACGTAGCATTTAAAATGTAATTAAAGACTGCAAAAAGCTGTTTAGTGAAAGGTTTGAACTTTTCCCAATATCTTATTTCCAAATGTAACGATTGGACTATTTTTTCTAAAAAGAAAGTCAATTTTGTCCTTGAATCGAACTTGTTTCAACAATAGATTTAATTTTCTCTCTTATATACTGAACGAGACTCTTGAAGAATAAAAATTCCGTTTATTGAAGTAAAAGTTTCTTTACAAATAAAGGCTGGCTAAAATCCAAAAAATTTCCGATGACGATACAGAAATTTAGTTGAATTTGAAGAACCAAATTGAATTACCTGTACTATTCGATCAATTCAAAATAAAACGTAAAATGGAACAAAAAAATATTTTTTTAAGCTTTGTTTTTACAAAAAATTGATTTCACAATCAAAGAAAAACATTATATAAATCAATAAAATTTAACTTAAAAACTTAAAAGGTCTGATTATATATAGCAAACGCATCCCAGTCATTCAAAATTCTTTGAAAAAACACTTTCGTAATTCCTTTCCACCTAAACCATACGCGCGCACCAAAAACCACCTCGCCGCATTTCCATTAATCACGCACTCATTACTGTCGATAATAATGAAAGCACGTGACATTATCACGCGCCACATCCAAATCTCTCGATTTCGTGACTATCTCACACGCCCAAACGTGCTACAAAGCAATAACCACAGGCCTATAACCACGAGATTTTCGGCGAGAGGAAAAAGAGAGAAGCTGACGCAGGCAACCAACACACACACACAGCCGCACTCGCTTATAATCGAATATCCTCATCTCGATATGCCGGCGCGCGCTGAGATATGCAATATCCGCCGCGTGCCCGGGAGATGAAGAATCTCGAAATAGGAGATAGCCGGCGCTCCTTTTTTTCTCTCTTTCTCTTTCGACTTATCGCAGATGCCAGGGGAGTAGTGCGCGGCCGAAGTTTGTTTTACGAGTGGGAGATAGCGGGGAATCAATATGCGAGGCTCGTTATTAACGTGCGATAATGACGGCTCTTTATTACGGATTATCTGTGCTCGATTGTTGCGGGGATTCGGGCCTCGTGTCCTATCTTTATTGTCTCGAATTTAGATAAGCGCCGGATCGCCGGTTTATTGTTTTATTAATCGTGGATTTTTGCGTGATTCGAGCCGTTTGTTTTGGGATAAGATTTAATTTTTAGCCGCAATGATTGGGCTTGGATTTTATTTAGTTTTTTTCTGTCAACGTTCCTGATAGAGGCTTATTAAATTTAGAGCAGTTAAGACTCTTAACGAAGCATAATTCTTGGATAAAATCTCTTTGATGGGTTAACTTGACAGAGTATCTCTTGTGTTATCAGTGCTAAAGATTTAAAGAATTTAAAAGTGCTAATATATAAAGTAAAAAGATATTCCTTTCAACTACCGTCGCTGTTACTAAGAAGATTAAAAAAATTATTTTTTTATTCATACTACCTTTATGATAAAAAATTGTCTTTTGTACTTTTTCACTTTTTACAATTTTACGTTAAAACAGAATGGCTTTTCATCGTAATAATAATCTAAAACGTGCCGTTATTAGCTTAATGTCCATTTGAAATTCTGATTTTATTAAAATGAAAAAGAAGATGAAAAATGTAGCTTTCGCTCTGCAGCCGGCTGCAGCGCATGCCAAATTTCCTCGCTCTTCATTTTTAAAAAGTTAAAAACGAAAAATCCTCGTCAACTCTATTTAATCCGTATATTTTATTTTAATCCCCTATCCTATACAATTTTATCTCAGAACAAAACGTAGAAAATAAAAAAACGTATCCCTAGTGAAGCCTCAGTTCTTTCGTCTCTTTCTTACCCTTCGGCGCAAAAATCACGAGAACCAGCTCACGCAATCAGAGCGAGAAAGAAAGCCTCGTCGAAAATCCCGGCGAGTGTTAATCCGGCGAGCCTCGGTTAACAAACGCGAGGCGCAAATTAAAATGCCGGCGCGCGGATAGAAAGGGACAGGTGTCAGAAGCGCGACGAAAGCTGCAATTCTCTCTCTTCTTTGCGCAGCCGAGCGCTGGATAATTGCATCGAAGAGGCATCCCCGTAAATAACGAGTGGCCTTGAAAAAACAATTATTGTTTCGTCGACGAATATTTCGCGCGGAAGGGAGAAAGAGAGAGCGCGCTAATCGGCTCTCTACATCATCCCGTTTTTCAATTATCGGCGCGAATCTTGATCTCTCTTTTTTGTCTGCTTGCTACGGTGCGCAGTTATCGGTCCTGCGATTATTACACTTTTTGAGCGTATCGGAGTTTTTTATGCGAGGGGGTGATGTTTTCATTAGTGTTATTCGCTAGTTAAACATTTGCGAAGATTATGATTTTTAAATCTGTTGGCGATGTTGATAAACAAGGTTTATGAGCTTAATTGCAGATTGTAGAGCTTCGTTAAGTATTAATTCATGAAAAATTATTTGTAATTTTTGGTTTTGTATTTCTTGGTGAAGTAAAATATTTTTGAAAATAATATTTGTGAAAATATAATGTATTCATCAGAGGTAGTCAAATATTGAGATTCATTACTCGGGTAATTCATTCATTAAGTTCGTTACCGCTAGCGTCGTTACAAAATTTTGTTTTACATGCATAATAAATTTATGATTTAATACTCGATTAACAAATATATTTTTGCAATAAAATACGAAAACTTTTAGAATAAAAAACATGTAAGGTCGAATAACAAATTATTATGAAATATGGAAAGTTTACCGCTCGATCAGAATACAATAAATACTGATGTATTGCATGAATATTTCGTATGTGAATATAATCTTATTCACGATTATAAAGATATTTTCAGAAAGCTTGGAAAAATACCGCGCACAATACACATCTCTAAATTTGCTCATAATCTTCACAAAACTAAAAAATAATTTTCACAAATAAACAACAATAAAACAACTCTCAATCAAAAATTCCGTCATAACACCGTTAAAAAAAAATCTCGCACCCAACCCAGCATCTCCTAGTTCGTCTTCCAGCCAGCCCTCAATTTATTCCTAGAATCTACTTGCAAATTAAAAATTTCGAATTCAGCGCCGCGTGAGACGACGCCTCTTGTGCCGCTCTTCTCGCGGCCCCCGGAATGAAATTCGAAAAGCTCGAGGCGCTCTAGTCAAATAAATAGCAAAAGAGAGAGAGAGAGAGAGAGCCGAAATTTCGTTGGCAAGAAACATCCTTGTCATGCAAATTTCGGCCCGAGAGCTACGTGCTGCGCGTGTGGCATACATGTTTACTAATCGAGCGATACGTGTAAGACGTGTAGCTGAGGGTGCAAAACGATCGTCAATTGGCCGTGAATCAGCGCGCGCTCGGGGCCCAGATGAGACGCAAGCGCCGAGGGAGTCGATCGTAAATCGCGACGGGGAGTCGAAAAACATGCAAGACCGGGGGGCTGGCTCATTGATTCTTCTCGCTGAAGCTTCTGGATTCTAGTGCCCGTGGTTGTAATTGCTGGGTGGTTGTTTTTGGGATTCGGTGCGCTGGGTTTTAGTGTTTATGACGATTTTGTTTTTTCGAGGTCTCGAGGGATAGATTTGCGTGTTCGTGAAAATGTGGGGATTAAAAAATGAATTGTTGATTTTAGGTATTGAGCAATATAGTTTATACGTTTAAATTTTATACGTTTTAATTTGTGATACATCGTTTTACAAAAGGCATGTGTTATATATGTTATTCAGATTTTAAGATTTTATCTAAGTCTGGCCATACGTGTCTGTTTCCACTTAACCACTTTATCAGACAAATCTCAATAGCGCTAATTCTACGATCAGATATAACGAATTATTTAAAATTTCTTCTTTAAGTCAATTTTCTTAAATTTATGCCTCTGCGATATATACATACAGATCCCTCATCTGAGATAAAAAAAAACTCATACATCTACCCTCCCTTTCCTTCACATCAACTTTTCTATATTCATCCCAAGACCCGACCATTACTTTCAAGCACCGAGATATGATCATAAACAGTAAATAACCACCTCAAACTTCCCTGTAAACGCAATTAAAAAACCCATTCCAAAAACGCTCAAAATTCCCATCCCTCTGCGACAAATCGCTCGATTAAACCGTCCAGCAGGTGCTGATTGAGTCCGAGAGTGACGACATTCGCTCTCTGGCTCTCTGGCGGCGCCGGCAAAGTTTCGACCGATACACATCGCCACGGGACGCATACAGAGAGCAGAATTTATTGGGGAATGTCCGGCAATTATTCGTCGGGCAGCTCGCTCTCTCTAGATTGATCGGCGACCGCATAACCCTGTGCAGCTTCGTCTGGCGGGGAATAAAAATTCGTCGCCCCGGCAATATGTATAACGCGTGTTACAAGCGAAGCTCGAAATATTCCGGCTATCCGGGGAATCCGGCCTTCGGCTTTTCGAGTCTCGCCTTAGCGCTGGTCTGTCGGGCTGCCTACGCGGCGGAGGCTGGGGAATTCTTTCGGCGAATTCGAGACGCGTGTCGACGCGCATTTTTTCGCGCGTTAAGTATCTCGACGGGAATGCGTTGTGTATTGGGTTTGGGTGGATGTCGGCTGGCTTGTGGGTTGGTTTATCGTTTGTGGGTTTGATAAGTTTTTTTTTTTATTGATGAAGGTTTAATGAGGAGTTTTAGAATAAATTACGGGAATTTTTACGTTACTTTTATGAGAAAAAATGAAACCGCTTATCCTAGTTAATAAAAGATTAATAATTGACCTGCATGGGTATGCAAATGGGGGAGGCAAATAACAGACTGGCACAAATGAACTGGACAGGATCTGTCTCTTTCGCCGGACATACGAGAAGGGCATGGGGTACAAAATTAGAATATGGAAAGTTTCGCGGGAAAGGGCAAAAGTTCTTTCTAGGAATTTTCCAAACGAGATGTATGGAATCTGAAGCCTACGATCTGCTCACTGCTGGATAGAATTTTTTTCGTTTATTAGATAGCAAAAAACAAGTTTTTTGATGAGTTTTTTAATATTTTATATAATAATATATTAGTTTTTCTGAAGAATTAAAATGAGATTCATAGTTTTATTTCTAAAATATCTAATATTTTGTTAAATTTTTTGACGTTTTAACTTTCACAGTAAACCAAGAAAATATTTACACAATCTTTTAATTATAACATCAATTTCGATATTATTTATTCATATATATCTAAACAATTACATCAGCCCTATTTTAGTATTCGAATACACATTTTAATATTGGAAAATAGTAATACGTGCCGAACAATTTTCTCGATTTTTCCAGTCCTTATTATTAAATTTTCCGAATAGTTTCCTGAAAGAATTTCGAGAGCGCGGCTAGTCAAAAATTGAGGAATCAAACAGAATAATCTCGGGCCGTATATTTCGTCCTAGTGACGCCTAAAAATCGCGTGCCTACTTTGAATAGAAGCATTATACCTGAGGAACAGATTATCTTTTTACATACGATCACGCGATCACGTGTTTGGCATTATTTAAGGGGAGTAACCTTTTTTTAATAGAAACTCATGTATTCTTATGAAATAGAAAATATTTAATCTAATAGTGATTGTGTGATAAGATTTTATTCTATTGAAACGTTCATAAATAATATTTGAGGCGTGTTTATTTCTAAAAACTCAAGTTTTAATAAAAGGAAGAATAGCTGAAAGAAGAATAGAATGAAAAATGAAAATATAAATACAAAAGATATGTCAAGTTGATATAATTTTTTTTTTCGAATATTCTAAAAAAGAATGTTTTACTTTTCATACAAAATATATTCAGCCGTGCACAAATAAAATATTTAGAGCTTTAAAATTTAAAATAAAAATTATCAATGCATACAAAAGTAAAATTAGTTTTACTGTATAAAGAGAAAATCGATAAGTATTTTTCTGCATTTTTCCGTTCGGCAAAATGCTAGTAATCAAAAAGTCAATATTTTTCTAAAAATATTTCTACCATCCCATATTCAGGTTTTGAAAAGTGCTGCTATTGCTTTTTATTTGAAAAAATCACGCCTCACAAATATTTCCAGTTCAAAGGCAAAACCAAATAAAAAAAAAACGTTGATTTTCCCTCGACCAGAATTTCCAGTGAATTCTCTTTCCCCTATCTGCCATCAAAAATCCCAAAACAGTTATTAAAATCACCTCAATTTTTCCAGAAACTTAAAAAGCAAGAACGCCGACTTCTCCCCAGAGCTCGCAACAAACGCCCCTTTCTCTCTAAACACAAGCACGTCTTTCAAAACTCACTCGCAACTTATCAGCAGGTTAATCACGCTGTCGCAGGTGGCATGATTTGAAAAGTTCCACTTCGTGAAACTGTACTCGGAAGCGCGTGTCACCCACAATCGCAAAGTACCGGCACACACATACTTTCGCCCGAGGGAGAAGCGAGAACTAGTTGTAGTCCTTGCCGCGCGAACGCAACAATTTCCAGCCGTAATATGTGACTCACGCGATTGGCCTGCCCTGAGGGTATATAGAGAGAGAGAGCAAGAAAGCACATACGCGAGATGCAAAATGGATGACAAGAACGAAATGGGTGCAGGCTCAGCGAGCGAGCAGAACAAAGAGACTCCGCAGCAGAAGCTCTTCAAGAAATGCAAGAGCGCGACTTTCCACTTGGACGGAGCGACGTACACAATAGGTAAATTGTATATACAGCCGAAACAACGGCCTTTGCTTTTTCGCGCTTGCTTTGTCGGAAATTGTTGCCGAGGCTGAAATGCTAATTTTTCCCCTGGCTGACGCTTTGTGATTATTTTGAAGGATGCGCTGGTGAGCCTTTGTGGCGGAAGTCGAGAGTTTAAAGAGACTCTCCTTTGCAAAGCAATGAGTATGATTTTGAATTGGAATGCGAAGACCGGTTAGGGGGATGAAATGGCTTTATTTGTTTCGCGGGTATTTACAAAGTAACGAAGGGATTTTGCGAGCGTGAATGTAAATATGAGGGAGTAAAGTATTCATTGAAGGTTTATTAGATTTTGCGTTATTCTTCTTGGAATATCGTTGGATGTTGATAAGAGGAGAGTCGATATAGCCATTTTAAGCTCGAGAAATAGAATAGCAAATATTTCTTGTTTCCATTTGAACTTGAAATTTTAATTCGGTGTTATAGAGTTTTAATAGATTCACGTTTTATGGATGCATGGGAATATAGATGTATACTTGAATGTAGTTTTTCTACAAAAATTATTTTGATATTCATTAAGACTTAGATTATTAAATTAAAATTTGTTCAATAATTAATAATTCTGAAAATTATTACGATAAAATTTTAGTAATAAGTCCAATTTCATAAAATTAGTTGTGCATCGCGTAATTTTTTGTCCGAATACATGTTTCCAAATCATTCGTACAACGCGACAAGTGACTGTAGTAAATGAATAAATCATACGGCATAGCGTCAATTTCATAAATACCAGTCTTTATCCGCAATTCCAAAAAGAAGGATGAAAAATAAACGATAAATCCGTGCAATTGGCCAATAACAGTTTGGCCGTTATGAACGCTGCAATACCATTCCCCACAATTTCGCGCGTCGCCGCAGGTAGTTCATGAAAATCACAAATCTCGCGCGACTCGTCGAGATTTTCCGCGCGTCATTTTATCCCCAAGGATTACGCGGCTAGCGGGGCACATACGCAGCTAAAATGAAAGACATAGAGATAGACAAAAGAAATAAGGTTTCAAAATAAAAATTGTTGGCACCGCTTAGAACGTTTCAACAGCCGTAAAAAGAGTTGCAGATACAGTTTAGTTTTATTTTGACTTTTTTTTTTAGTATGTATTTTTTTTTGTCTATCTAGAAATTCAAAACTTTTTTTAGACTGTTTATCTTTTATCAAAAAAATTGTAGCTCAAATGTGGATAATTTTTTTTATTGATTGACTTTTACCTTTAGATAACCGTAAAGTTATATTTAGTGTGATTTTCAAAATGGAAAATTATAAGAATATTCTTTAATTAGGGATGTAAATTATACTTGATTGCATCTAAATTTGGACATTGAAGCATGATTTTTATAATTGCAATTTAGATGAAGGAGAATACTACAAAACTAAGTAACGAAAACGTACGTGACATAATTTTGTTATGCAAAGCTTATTCAAAGGTACAGTTAACGATGCCTTGTCGACTATATGTTAATAAAAATTAACCCTTTTTATAGTTCTGTCTAATGGCTGAGTTTAACTTCTCAAGTATCAAAAACATATCTTCACCTTTTATTTCTTGTCGAATTTAAATTAAAATTAATATTACAAAATATTACGGTATACGTTTAGTTTAATTAAGTAAATAAATATCAATCGTATTTGTATTATGAATTCACATTATTTTCGTTAAAATATTTACATTAATTGAATATTGATAATATTTAATTTGATATGTATTTATATATATAATTTTTATAGTGATTGTAAACAAAAACTTTGAAATAGCTTTTTAAGATTATTTCATATTACTTGTATTACCTATGTAAATGTAATTGTAACGATACATTGAGGAATATTTCACGCGTAGAATTTATAAATTGAGAATAATTAAAAATTTTGTTATCTATTTTTACTTACATTAAATTTAAGCACATCTTGAGAAAATTTTTAGTGAAAGTGTTTATTTAGAAAAAAGTTTATGGGAAAAAGAATGGAAAAAGCTACGCAAAATTTTTCATAACAAACATGTGTTTACAACGCAGATCGGAGTACAGCAAAAAAATTTAGAGACTAGAGAGCAAAGAGAAATTTAAAAAAAATGAAGCTTAGGTAACCGGTCTGCGATCGACTGCTCGCGTGTACGCTTCTCAGTCAAGTAGAAAAATCGCACAAAGTAAATTTTGTGAGTGAATTTTAATTTTAAATTCGTACTCTAAAACGTCCCGGAAAAAAGAAACTTAACATATAAAAGACATTTTCGATAAAACAGCCCACAATAGTGCCGTTAGAGTAACTTCCACAATATCCCATTCAAATTCCTCACACAGCTCCGTCGTAAATAATTACATACCTACCAGAGCGAAAAACAGTAGGAGAGGGACAAAACCCAGTACAGCAAGTTTAGCAGGCGCGTCAACCCCGCTAACGTCCGCGTCGTTTGCGGTCGTCGTGTGACGCAGTCGATGGTAAACCGAGAGAGGGCTGCTCTACTGCGCTGCCCGCAGACGCGCGGCGCCGCCGCCGAATGAACTCGTTCACTTGCAGGCTTCGTCCTACCAATCATACGTCGACCGATTGGAAAGAAGGCCGGAAGCTCGCTCGTGCTCGCGGAAAAATAACATAGCCCCTCGATATAAAGGAAGAGGCTTGATTGAAAACCAGGGAAGAATGAATGAGAGACAATTTGGGGAAAAAATAACGGCGCGACGGAGAACAATAATAGACTGCGCATCGAGTGTACTAGAAAGCTTCGAGAAGTAAGTGCTTTTTACGCGAAACAAAAAAATAGAAAATTTCCATGCGTAGGGGAGGTTGCTAGCTGCTCGACAGCGCAAAGGGAATCGCGGGCGCGCGCAGCTAGAGAGCGAGAGGAATTGATAGAATAAAGTTGCAAAGAGCACGCGGAACGTGAGATGGGATGAAAAGAGAGTCCTTGAAACGGGGGAAAAAAATGCGAGCGATCGGGTGCACTATACCGAATAAAGTTCAGCTTAAAATTCAATTTTTCATGTACGTCAGTACTGCAAACTTCAAATGCTCTTATGTATATTAAAACTTCTAAGAATGACTGAAGTATATTAAATCTTTTAGTTTGAATGAAAGAAGTTTTGTTACAATAACGCACAATGTAACGAGAGGATAAAGTAGAGTATTTCTACCGAGGGTAGTAATCTTTTTTCACATTGTGTGTCTCTTTATCGGTATATACTTTACTCTCGACATAGTCTAACTACTTTTTGAAAGTAAAGAAACTAAAATATCACTTTTTACATTCAAAAATATGTTTTATCCACATTTGAGGAAAAAATAGAATTTCAGAAAAAATATGCCACGTAAAGTCCTTTTTCAGAACTAGTAAGTAATCGATACAGTTAGGTCTGAAAGAAAACTGTGAATGCGTTACTGATACATTTTTTAAAAACTCATCATTTATGAAATTAGCACATTCTACAGATATTGAAATTTTCATTGTAACTGCATACGCATAAAAAGCTGTGGGAACAATTCAGGCCTTTAAAAGTGACAAATGAATATGCAAACACAGAATCCTTGAGGACGTGTAAGAACAAAAGTAAACTCAGATATCTAAAGAGAGATAAAGTCTGGGAAGCGATAAAGAGAATAAAAAATGTGAAAAAGGCAATAGTGGGTTCTTATCTTGGAGAAAAAGAGTCTCATTTAATAAAGTTACACATCTATGCGGAACGTACTTTTTACATCGAATTCATTGATTCAAGTGATCTGTGTACACTTTCAACTACATCAGTTATGTTTTTTTTCCTGTGAGGATCTCGCGCAGCGCTAGGGGCCCAGGGCTACCCCGCCTTTCTCCGGACTAAGCCTATCTCTACCGAAGAGTGGCAGAACACGGCACTGACCCCACTCACTGGGGTGTTGGGAGGACACAGCTCTAACCCCATTACCCCTGTAGCCCTACCTTTTTCCTCCTAATTTTTGGAGTTTTTGGCGGACCTCTAATCTACTGTAATTTCCGAGAAACATCAGACTGGAGAAGTCAACAATCGAGAAATTGCTTCTAAGGTAAATCTACTGTTCCCGCAATTCTGCTTGTCCGAAGCTAGAGCGGAGGGAAAACCACAATGTGGACATGAAAAACCTCTGCTGAGAACAGTAGTCGGCAGAAGGGTTAAAACTTAAATATCTTTCGTAAAAAATATTCAAGTTATCCCCACCGCCTGAGAAGATCGTTGAAAAAAGCTCTTGTTGGTGCGGCCGAGCAGTCACCCATCCAAGTACTAGCCGCGCTCAACACTGCTTAACTTGAATGATCGCACGGCCATGCAACCAAGCCATTTGAGCAACGAAAATACACTTATTAACTAAAAAATTCCGAACGAAGGAATTTAGTTGATTTTCAGAACACTTTTTTTGGTCAACTTTAAACAAGCATAACTTTGGTTC
>UELX01003015.1:0-20339 GCA_900480035.1 Eupelmus urozonus
ATCTTGAATTCTTCATCTGAACTTATGGGTTATTCTAATTAGCTTACAAGGAGCACGTAGCTAGGAACATGTAACCGTATTAAAATTTTTAATACTCTTAAAAAGTTTTTTAAAAAAGTATGAAAAGTCCTAGTAAACGACTGCATTTATTAAAATTATATTTATTAATATATAATTTATTTTTCGTTTTTCGCTTTTAAGTGTCTTTTGACCTTTATTTCTTTGTTTATTTATCTTTTTTGTATAACCTTTTGTCTTATTTCTTTTACCTCTATTGTAATTACTGATTAAATCTATATCAAAGGCTTGGCAAATATTAATTAAAATCTGTTATTAAATTAATATTATTTTAAATTAAAAGCTCGTTTACTTAGTAGGTTAAACGCATGATAAATATGTGACAGCCTCGAAGGGTTCAATTTTTACTTTAGGCATTTTTACCCTCACTGTACCGTTAGATAATACACGTTATTTAATACATTGAAATCATTCATAGTTTAGGTATTAAATTGATTAAATTTAAAAAATCAATATGAGTTCTTCAATATTATATTTTTAGGTTTTTTACTACTTTACCTATATTGCTATTTATTTTTATTTTATTATTTCTACAATTAGTAATAACTTTATTGTAAACTTAGTATTGTGTTTGCATGTAATAAAAAAGCAACTCAATCACCATTGCAATTCACAATGAATTTTCATCTCGCGTGTGTAAAGATAAAAAAGAATCAGGTCACTGAAACGGTTACTTATTTAAAATTCACCATTATACCAAGTTTTAGAAGTTCATTACATTATTTTATGAATCTCTTATTAATTTTCGATATTAACGGACATTAGACAATTCAAGAAAAGGTTCACAACAAAATTTTCCACGAAACTCCTTTCTACAAATGCAAACAATTCCCGGTCGCCTGCAAAACATCCTCCACTGTAATATCTTCAAAACAAACCCATCCCGTTCTAATTCCGCTTTAAGTGCAATTCCTAAAAGCGCATCCACTCGGCAACAGACGAAAAAGCCTCCATCCAATATTACGAAAAAAAGAGAGAGAGAGAAGAAACTTGAAGGAGGGCAACCCTTTTTCCTCGTCCCAGCATCCCGCGTGCGTGCATTAAACGAATTTGCTACCCTAAAAAGGGTAATTTGGCGCCAGCGCTTGCGTGCGCGCATGGCTGACGTCTTCAGCGTGGGATGCTGCTGCTGTAGCCGCGGTCGAGTACGATTTTCTAGCGCGTCGTTGCTTTTTTCGCTCTTGCTCTCGCACCTGTGCTTTTGACGCTTCAGTGCGTTTTTTTGTTCGCCTACTCGGCTATGCAGCCAGAAGAAGGGGCGAAGCTATATTCTGAGCCACCACCCCCTTCAACCTTTTTCGCGGCCTTTCCCCCGCGTTGCAGTCTCGAATCAACCGTTCCTCTCTCTCCTTCCTCTCTTCCTCTCGCCTTATTCTTGTATCTCTCCATCCCCGATTCATCTCGCAAGTTTTTCCTTTGTTTCGCTTCTTTTTTCCCCGGCTCGCCGCCCCCTCGCTCTCCACTTTTTTTCGATATATCTTCGCGCCTTTTTTCCCACCCGCGCGGCTTTTCTCACGAGTCCGTCTCGGCGACGCGTCGCCTGATCTCTCCTTCCTGCTGCTGCGCTGTTTCTCCTTCTCTCGCACTTTTTTTCTTTTCCGTCTCCCTTCCTCTCATCCCCGCACGCGCGTTATATCTTCGTTTCTGTCTTGCCGCGGTGCTTTTGCCTTTTTTTTTTTTACTCGTTGCGCTCTCCTTTCTCTCTCTCTCTCTCGCTCTCATCCTTTTACTACTGCCACACGGGCGCGCCAGTGCGCACGTCTCTTTTTCTTTATCTTTGTATTTATCTTTTTCTCTCTTCTCGCTCGCTCGCTCCTTATACCTAATTCCGACAATTCTCCAGTGCGCCTTTTACCGACTTTTTTTCCCTCCTTTGTGCATCCCTCTCTTTCTCTTTTGCTCTTTCGTTTCTTATTTTTCTTTCCTTGTTCCGTATAGACGCGAGCGTGTAGGTGGCAGTTTTTATTCAACCTCCTTAATGTACTTACGCGCCAACGCAATGGAGGTCGAGTTTTCGTCTCTCTGCGCAACTCCTACATATATATATATACACAAATTTTCCACTCCTAGTTTTGTATATAGATATACTGCTAGAGCGAACGATGATTTCAATGAACTCTCTCTCCTTCCTCGAGGATGCCACAGCCGCGTGCTTATTGTGTAGAAAAGTTTCCTTTTTTCTTACGCGATCGTCTTGCCTCAAGTGGCACAATTACACGTTGTAGCTTGGGTGTTCTGAAACACCAGGGGCTTTATTGTGGGTGGGAGATACTTTTTCGTTCTTGGCTTTTGTTGTCTTGTCCTTTTTTTTTAGTCTTTGTTTTTTTACTACCTCTCTATGTTCGCTTCTTTTTTGCTCTTTTCATTTGTCATCGTAGGCGAAATGCGTGAGAGTGATATTTTTGTTATCTGCATAGTTCCTGTTTTTAGCGCATTTTTATTAGCGGGAGCGAGTAAAAAGTTCGCGACCATTGAGGATAAAAAAATTTTACGCCGTCTGGTTGTGCTTAAAATTTTATTAGGGTTGTATCGCTTTAATTAGCACTTGTAAATATGTAGCAACTTTTTATGAAAATGAAGAGTCGTGCTGTTTCTATTTTTTAATGATTTTCTCAGAAATATAAACTGATAGGGTGTAAAAATTATGTTGGAACATTTTTTTTCTAAGAATCGCTTATGATATAACATGGTTAAATTGTTTATATGAATAAATAAAGCTAAAGAAAGTTTAAATTGATTTATCGATTTGCTAAATACAAAATAAAATAGTAATCAGATCAAAATAATGTAATATTTAGCTCATCGATGCAAACTCTAGAAGTTTGATGTTTTTTCATTATCTCTTATTTTTATCGAATTTATGTTATAACTAAAGGCCAACTTAAGGAGTAAGAAGATGGAAAACTGAGTTATGCATTGTTATATTGTTAGACTTATTTAATATCTATAAGTTTGGAACTTTCAATGGCAACGTTATAAAAAAATAGTTGCTAATGTAACTTCTTTTATCTTTAGTATTTAAAAATGTATCTTAAATTAGAGCCGAATCCGGGACTCGACGGAATGATACTCTTCTGCTAAGTTGTTCTTAACTAAGAAGTTTATAATATTTAATACAGAAGTTACCTTGTAAGAAACTTTCATCCATTGTACACAGTCTTTTATTGTAAGAAGAAACTTGAGCTACTAAGAAACCGCTACATATATTATTTTCTATGTTTGGTTTAATCTCGATGCTTTAAAGTGTACTTATTTTTTTAACTTCTGTAGAGATTATAATATGTGGAATATATAATATAATCTTTATACAGTTATAATTTTAAAGAATCATTAATGCGGTTAATTTGAACTAAATAATAGATGTTCGAGAGTTAAATTTTGAAGCATGATCTTTTAACTTGAATCTATCATTTTCAAGATTTTAATCGCAAACTTTTAAATCCTTTAAGGTTAAGTAGATTAAATATCATAATAATAAAAAAATAATAGTATAAAATTGTTTCTGCCTTTTTTTTATATGTAAGTAACAGGTATTATCTGCGCCAGTCTAGAATGACCATGTCTGACTTATTCTTGACTGTTTCTACTTGTAATGAATTTATATTGTAATCAATAGTTAATTTTCAATTATTTCTAATAATCAGCTATGCTTAAATTATAATAATATTGAGTATGTAAACATGACCTGAAAAATTATTATTATTACAGTTAATTAGTAATAATTAATTAGTATTTAAGAATAACTTAACAATATAATATATTAATAGAAAATGAAATGAAGTTTATTCAAAGAATAATTCATGATAAAATAATTTTCAATATAATATTAAAGAAGTACTATAACTAAATGCACAATCTACATCATTAAAAAACTATACATTTTTGAAAACCTAAATTAATTATTTAAATTCTTCCGTTCATAAATACCACTTATTGAAAACGCGTCACACTTAAATAGCAAAATTTCCCCGCCTCAAAAACTTAACATCCTCCCGTCCGTAAAAATTGCCTATACGTGGAATGCAAACACAGACGAAATATTATTGATGAACCGTCTGACTGATGTGTGTGTGCTCTCTCTCTCTCTCTCTCTCGCTCGTCGAATCGCAGAAAAATTGTCCCGTATAAAAATTCCGCCGACCGCCTCGCCGATTTTTCTGCCGCCGCGCTTGCTCCACTAATCCGCTGGAAAATTCTCCAGCCACTCCGTCTTTTCCTTACTCCCTTGAAAAATATTCGAAATGAAAAAATATCTATAACGCCCCTCGTGACTGCGCATCGCGATGCATCCCGGTCAAGCCTGCGTATACACATCCACACACAAGCAACGACTAACGCAGTGATTTTTGAAAAATTGTCGGCACGCGCGTGTCCGCCCAGCCGAAAGGAACGCGCAAATAAAGCAATTTTGCGCCGTTCCTCCTCTCTCGGCCGGCCATAAAAAATCGAGCGCCGACAATAATGGTCGCGCGTGTATCGGGGAAAGAGGCGGGGTGCCGATGAATAAAAAAACCATTTGCCCTTATTCTTCGGGAACGAGGGAGGCCCGCAAACCCAAATATCGGCGCTGCTTTTAGATATATGTATTTAGATATTCCCCGCGTTGCCTCTGCCTTCTTTTTCTCCGTCGGCTTTTTGTTTTCCTGCTTTTTTTCTGCGCGTCGCTTTTCCGCGTCAATTGTTCGACGCTTTAAATTTACGTATGCTCTCGTGCGCGCCCCCGCTTTATCCGGCGCTTTTTCCTCTCTCTCTCTCTTTTGCATCCCATCTTTTCGCTCGCGCGCCTAGATCGAACGTGCCTTAATGCACTTACAGCCAGCTGTGAAAATCGCCATTACGCGCGAGGGAAGCGGCATTGAAAGTGCCGTGTTTACCGTAAAAATTTTTCGAAAAAATCAAGCGCGTCTTTCCCCTTCTTTTTGATGTTGAAGAGCTTGGAATTCCAGGGTGTTGATTCGCGTGTTTTTACGTCTTTTCCTCTCTTTTTCCCTCTTCCTTTCTCTTCCGCGTTCCCCGGGCGAATGCGAAGATTTTTCTGTTTTTCTTTTATGATGGTAGGAGCTATATGCACTTCGGATGTGTTTAACGGCACTTGAATTCCGATGAAGCGCGGCCGGGCGCGATGCAATGTCGAGCACACGGCTTTTTGCCTTTTTAAAGTTCATATACTTCTGCATTGGTCTTTTTTCGCGAGTGCACTTGCCTTTATTCTGCTTTTCTTTTGCTCACCGACTTTTTTTTTGTGTTCGGTAAAAAAAAAGAGAGAGAGAAATGAGTAATAGCCGCGTGTCATAAAAGCGTCAATGTTCTTATCGCATTGAATTAAAGTGACTGACGTGACGATGTGCATTGGAGCTCTAAATAGCTTAACAGTAATAAAGTAATCTTAAAGTAATGTATGAAGTAAAAATCTTTTCCTTAAATTAAAATTTAATTATTAGTAAATGTAATATCGAATGTTTTAATTGTGAATAATTAAATTAATTTATACGTATATTTATATAATTGTATAACTTTAGATTGATATTCTTTTCCTGCTTTCGTGGTTTTGTTTAAAAATTTTATTAATAAAATATAATTTTGTCGAGAGCTGTTTAAAAAACGGAATTAAACGATTTATTATCTAAAGAGGAAAAATTTATTTTTTTTTATCTAGAAATCTGTCTAAGTAATGTTAATTTCATTTAGAATAATATTTTAAATATAGATCAAAGTTTCAACAAGTAATTTAACTTATTTATTAATTCAAAATATAATAAACATTTTAATCTTAATGAATTTTACCTTTATATAGTCCTATCCATTTTTCTTCATTAAGCTACTCGTATTACTAAAATATTAACAGTCAAAAATGCATATTAACAAGAAACTACGAAAATATTTAACGAGAGTAAGGTATTTTAGAATATTTCCTATATAGAATGATAAAAATTATAATATTTTGTGTACAACGGTTAAATATAGCTAAGATATAAATTATAAAAATTGTCTTTAAATTATGAATTTCGATAATATATATATTTTTACCTTATTAAAAAATGATGATGTATTTAATACTTGCTAAAACTTTATGTGCATTCAGCACATATTTTTATCATTTTTATAAACAAGCTTTAAATGTTAACGATAAATAATATCTGCACGATAAAATCAAGGCATCCTATCAAAAGTCAAATTAACTGGCAAAAAACTCGGTCATGGATATTTTATAAGAGGATTGGATTTAATCGAATTTTTCCACGAAGCAAATGCGCATATCGTTTCCTCGAATCACCTTCCGAAGAAACAATAGCCGAAGATTATATTTCAGTAATATTATAAATTATGTACTATATATTTTTATAATTCCCATATACCACAAACACAAAATAAGTTTTGTTATTACAGCTTAAATTAAACACCGACGGCCTCGTTCCACGAAAATCGCTTAAGTATTTTCCCACGATCCACCAACTTTTTCTCTCTCTGCTCTTTCTCATGTAAATAAGTACATTCGAGCCATACATCGCTCGGAAAGATTGAATTATGAGAAAAGCCCTGTTTCCACCTAAACCAGTCTGAACAAGTGCGGCACGAGTGGACACTCTGAAAAAGGATCAGACAAAAGAGGGGATACAAAAGGATGAACCGGCGTTCTTGGTGGGCGAAACGACCGAAGTACATATAAGGCCGGGGAAAGAACAGCAAAAATTTAAATTAGTTTGCGCGGCATTATTCGTGTCTTTCTCCCTTTTCCTATCCTCTCCCGCTGTACGTCCGACGGCAGTTTCTCCATTTGTTCACCCCGTGGCGAATCAACCCACGCGTTCCTAACCCACTTTTATTCCTTCCTAATTCCCCTTCCGCCCGCGAGTATTAAGCCTTTTTTTTTCCTTTTTCTTTCCGCCCTCGCGCGCCCATATCTGCCTATCTTTTTTTTCCCCCGTCGACCGCGCTCTTCTTAATGCATTTACGCCCGCGATACCGCATTTAGCCGCCGCCGGTGCCTAAATGCCTGGGAGATGCATTCTTACACAGGCCTGGAGGAAAAAGCGAGCGACAATAAATCTCGTCTCCGCTCGTCAAGTGGAGTTTAGATGCAATTACCGGCGAATTGGCCGTTCGCACGCTAAAAAAAAATCGATTCCGTTATGAGCTTTGCTCTTTGGCCTTTTGTTTTCTTTCGAGGTGGAAAGAAGGGGGGAAAGCACGGGAGGGTGAAACACGAGGCGCAGAGTGCGGTGCGCAAATTTGCCATGGGAGTAGAGCGCCTGTATTATATTCAGGCGCAATTTAGCTTTTTAGCGATTTTAGCGACTCGCGCGCTCTTCGAGTGTGTAATTTATTTTTGAAAAATGTGTATAGTTTTTCTTGTGGAATGCTATTTAAATGCCGGCGCGAAATTCCGCTATTACGTAGCGGGAGTGCCCACTTGGGCAGAAAATTATTTTCTAAATTGTTATGCTTTATGGACTGGTCTATATTTTTATGTCTATATGTTTTTGCAGGAAATGCGATTATATAGAACGTATTTGACAGTTCTCGCACGTTTGTGGCTTTATTATCAATATTTGAACACATTATCGGTTATTGGAGGAGAATAATACACAACATTTTTTTTAATCAATATTTATCGGACCAAAATTCTACAATTAATATCAACTCGATGGAATTTGGTAGTTTTAAAGAATATCGTTTCGAAATAAACCACATGATTTTATAATGCGAAAATCTAGGTGATGAAACCGCTTGGGAAATTTACACGAATATTTCAAACGATTTTCTTTTTAGTACGAAATTGTATAGGAAATTCAGATTGTACAATATTTTTACAACATCTCCGTTTTAAAATTTTTCCTTAAAATCTGAATGTGTTTAACCTACCTATAAATAGTTCGAAATTAGAACAAAAGTAAAAGTCTAAGCACACTTTATCAACATTACTACATTCTTCCGTCGACAACAGCAAATGAATACATAAATTTTCATCAAAATCATCAATACATTCTTTCACAAATACTCGACTTAAAATCTCGCCTTCTCAAAATCATTTATTCAGCGAAACCACGCGATTCACTATGAAAAGGTCTATACGATCTATTTATGCCATCTCTCTTTCATCCAAAGCTTTACGCGCGTCCGCTGCAAATTCCGGAGGACTTCCTTTCAATGATCCCCGCGACGATCCGCTGCATTAAATTCATTCCCAATTTTCCGCGCTTCTCGTCGTCCCTCGGTGCGGCTGGCGCGCGCGCCACGCCAGAGTCCAAATCGTTGCCAGATTACAAGGCGCCGTATCCCCGAGGGCTGCTGTGCCCCTCCCGACTGTACGTATATATATATATTTATTCTCGCGCCGCCAACGCTTATTTGAAGAAAAACTTTTTCATCTGGCTTTCATTTCACTTTATTCGTTCCCGCCTCGGCGCGGCCTTTTTACCTTTTCATTTTTATTCACTCGCTATAGCCGACGGCGTCTCGCACTTCGACGTCTGCCTAATGCCGACAATTCCTCGGCACTTTTCCACGAGTTTTCTCCGCGCAGCACTCTCTGACGGTGTCTCGGCGGCGGCGGCCGCTCTCTCTCTCTCTCTCTCGCGCGCGCGCGCGCGTTTGCAACTGCTTCTGTGCTTTTGTCTTGCTTTTTTGTGTGCGCTTACGTGTGCGTATCGGTGTTTATATGAGAGTAAGTGTGGAACAGTGAGCTTTCTGTCTTTCTTCAATATATGTTGTATGTATGGGTGTATACACGGAGAACGAGAGAAAAACTGCGAAGGAATTATTTTTGTTGACGCGTGTTTCCGTTTTTCTCTTTTTGGATGTATTAAGCCATTTTAGTGCGCGAAAGCTGCATGTCACGTCGGAGAGCACTGCGAAAAACTTACTTTGTTTGTTAACACGTTGTGCTTTTGTTCTTTTTACGTATCTTTTTTTTTCTAAGTAAAGGGTTACCGTCATTTGAAGTGAGACTTTAGATTTGCATTTGTAGGGATTCTGTCGTAAATTAGTATAAATAGATAGATAGATTATTTATTGCACAACAAAGTACAAAGTATCAGATTATTACAAAAATCAGGTACTGTGCTTCTCTTAAGAGACAAATAGAGTATAATAAATTTATGTAAAACTATCTTAATTATACTTATTTATTAAAAACTAATATCGCAAAATTAAAATAATTATAAAGAATTAGGACTTGAATTATTAAAATTAATAACAGCTTTTATTAAAAAGACAGAAGATAAATTGTAACGTATACTCTTTTATGCTTCGTACAATAAATTAGTTATTTTGTTGTAGCACATAAAAGTTGATTAGATGAGAAACGCATATTTAATCTTTGTAATCGTATTCATTTTACACAAAACCTAGTAAAGGTACATAATTAGTTTTTTATTTGCTTCTATTTTCAGTTTGTTTTATATTAACAAATTAAATATTACACATTAAAATGTTTTTGTATAATTACTTTATACGTTAATTATTTGTTAGCATAACTATTATTAAAAAATTCTTCTTTTTTATAAAAGATTATATTTAACATGGCCACAATTAAAACATTTTTTTTATTTTACCGAGCAACTTTTAGTTTTGAAATCAAATAAAGTACTTAGAAGGGGCTAGAGTGCCCAGAAAACAGATTAAACAGGGCTTTAGAAATCCTTTTCTGACATCTAAAAGAGAAAAATCCAATATCGATAGTTCATTTAAATCGGCTGTTTTTCTCAAGTTATAAGTAATTTAATCTTAAACACATATTATTTTTTGAAAAATGATATTATTCTCTTTTATTTACTATATAACATTTGTAATATACTTGTAACTGAAACTAGAGTAAAAGTTCTTAATAGTAGATAAAAAACTTTAATCCATACATTTGGTTATTACGTAACATTCATTCCTTTGAAATTATAAGCAATTAAAAAATGATCAAATATTTGCTTTTACATTTGTTTTTTTCTATGAGATATAAAAATTATTTTTTAAGCTATTTTTGATTGCTCATAACTTCCCCAATATAAATAATATCTATGTAGTTCTATATAGTATGTTTTATTATCTTTTCCTCAAATTTTTATAACGTGTGTATTTGAAATGCTACAATCAATAAAATATTACATAACTTTCCTGGAAACTTTGGCCTCACCTTGTTAGTTAAATCTAATTTAAAGGAGACATTCAATTTTTTATTCGCTTATTTTGTTACGCTTTCTCTAGGAAATATTTGTTCCTTTTGTAAAAAATTTCGGCGGTGATTTTTTTTCGTGCGAACTTCTTTATGTTTTACTTTTTAGTACGCTGACATAGTTCTTTTTACTTTAAAACTCTCTCTTAATGCTCTTAAGTAACTCTTGTTGTTTGGCGAAACATGTATCTCCCTTTACCACGAAACTACGATTTCATAGCCACAAAAAAAAAAGAAATCTTCAAAAGATTTAAGTACATCTCGTGACGTATTAATTAATGACAATAGATTTTTATGAGCTAAATTGGTAACGTATGTAGGGGTAACTATTTAAGCTGATATGCCAAAACAAACAATTTAAAATTTTTAAACTTTATTGATTCGGCTATTTTTCCTCCACTAAAAAAAAATTATTTTTAAGCCCTTTACTGGCTATTTTGACCAAAAGGCATTTCATTAATGGCGAAAAAAATTAATTTCGTACTAGGGATTAAATATTTTTTAACCTTTTTCTCATTTCTTTGAAAAATATTAAAAAAGTCGTTTTTCTTACTTCTATAGCAACTAAAGTAGATTTGCATTAATTCATCTGAAATTTAGCATACAGATAGGTTTTCCTTTTTTTTTTCTCTTGGATCAGTTTTTTCTCAACTTAATTAGTTCATAAGATTCTCAAATATTTTGAGTTAAGCTTTTTTAATTAATTTCATTTGATCATTAGTTCACGTACCGATTTTTTTATCTACAAGAGCTTATTTTTTCTGTATTTGATCAAGATTATTAATTGAAAGCTTGCATACAAGTTCTTGCATGCGGGTCCTTAAATGAAGAGGATTTTAAAAATAAATTAACCCTGGTAGATTTCACCAACCGCGATGGCCAATTTACCAATTATTCGTCAATTCTCTGCATGAAAGCTTGGCGAAATATATTACCAGCTGTTAATAATTTGTAATATTTAGAGGTTAAGTATTAGAGGTATAGTTTAGAATGTTTTAATCATGGATGAATGATGCTGTTTTTTACTTCATTCGGATTGGTGTTATTTTTGACTTATCCTAAAAAAGATTTTTTTGTTGATGACATCTCAGCGATGTTTTCTATTGTCTCTTATTTTTTATATCAAACTCTACCAGATAGATGAAGTTTACAGGTGATGTAAAGACCGTTCAAAACGGTCAGTAAACGAATGTTTTGTATTAATGAACTTTTATAATATACTTAAAATTGAAAAGCCAGACTATACCTAAATATATTTTTTATTAAATATGTTCTCTGAGACCCTGTATTGACTGATGTTAAAGAGCTAATAGTTCTAGTTAAGTGTTACGGAACTGATGCATGCTCTTTTAAAGTCTAGGGTATGCTTTGTATAAGTAAAATTTAAAATTTTGTTTAAAAGAACGATGCCCAAAACCATATATGGAACCGGCCCCCAAAGGGAAACGTATAAAACCTATACCATCGTGTAGAGCGCGAAAAAATATGAATTTTCAAAAAAAATTTGACTTTTTTAAGTGGAGGGAAAATAAAGAAATGACTACATCAAATTTTCGCCCCCTTTATCACTAAAAATCATAAACATTTGCAATTTTATACACTTTGCACAATTTTTTTGACGCGTTCAAGGGTTCAAATAAAAGTTTGTTCAAGTGACTTAAAAATGAAAACCTTTCGAATTCAGGGCTGCAACCCCATGAGGGTGAAATATCGCATAATTCTTGTCTCTAAATTGAACGACTTGAACGACCTTTCATTTAAAATCTTAAACGCTCCAACAAATTGTGCAAAGGGTTGAAATTGAACCCCTTTAATATTTAGGTTTTCTTCTCAAAGTCAGTGTTAATTATTTTCCATCAAGATAGGAGTGCGGCCCTGAAATAGAAATTATGTATATATTCTTGTCTTTTTAGCAGACTCATCGATCTACATAACTCATTTGCAAAAAAATTGTGCAAATATGACCAAAAAATTAAAAAACGGCAGGGGAAGCAAGGGTGTTAATTGAATTATATGCGATATTTCACCCTCATGAGGTTGCGGCCCTGAATTCCAAAGGGTTGCATTTTGAAGCCATTGAGACGACCTTTTATAATTTTTATGAATGTATAATTTTTATAAATATTAATAAAAATTTTATAAATATAAAGTGAAGTTCACATTTGAAAAGTATTCAAATACATGTTAAAATAGTTTATTAAATCAAAATTACGGATTCATAATCTAATAAATTTGTTCGATTAGAATCAAATTTCGTTCAACAATCAGTATATCTCAGAACTACATTCTCAATTAATAAAGGCCTAATGCGTTTCCTCTCATCAGAATAAAAAAATTGTCAACATCCGTTTCAATATGAAAGTTATCCTACGTATTTACTGGCACTACACTCAACAAAATATCGTCGATTCGCGTGCTTGCACTGAATTTATAACGCTGCCTAGCGCGTAAATATTAAATGTCCGCGGCGGTCATTATCGTCTCTCCCGACGCATTGAGCGCCTAACAAAAAAGTAACTCAAGATGGCGCACGGAAAAGGCAGTGCAAATTTGAACGGGTCCAAGTCGTCAAGAATGAATTTCCCCGGCGCTCGTCGAGCTATTTGGGAAGGTCGAAGCCGACTTCGACTGGCGCTTCTACGTGTCGGCGCACGTTTCAACCTTCGTAGGTACATACATGTAGCTTTGCTCGCATTGAAAATTCATCGAAGGCCTTCGAATTTACACAAATTTGCCGCCTCGTTTAGCGCATTCATGGGGGCCCGAAAATTGCCGGGCGCCACGCTCGTGTGATTCAGCTCGTGCTCGCCGATTGATCTTCCGCGACACACGCGGGAATGAGATTTTCGCGCTCGAGAAATCGAGAATGTTCGGGTGTATGCATATACGTGAAAGTAGAATGCGCGAGGCAGGAAAGTATTGCTGTGGTGGAGGGGAAATTTATGAGCGTTAGCGTAGTCTTAGGAAAATCTGATGTGATCTGTCGTTTTGGGGAGCGGTGTCCTTACTGCGTTCTGGTTAATGAATTTAGAGAGGGGGAGTGATTAATTATTGATTGACGAATTACGCTAATGAGAGCCCTGTAGATAGAGCGAAGGTAAATTCGTAATCTTTATAGGAATCTCGAAGGTAGTTTGCGTCAAAGTACGCAACAAAGGGCTTTTTGGGATCTTGCTGTACTAGCTTTATATCTTTTGTTCTGCAATTGTTTTCAATAATAAATTATTTGCTTCGTGTTCTTAAATCTTATAAATAAAATAAAAAATTAAAATATTTTTACTTATTTGTAAGAAATGTGTTTTATGTTATAATTAATGTTATAATTAATGGAAGTTTTGGTGATTTTTCAAAACTGTGTGAAAAACAAAAAATGAAAATATCTTTTAAAGTATGATCTAAAGATTAAGTTATAGGCAAAAAATTCATGCGAGATGAATTTTTATCGTTAGCTCTTCTCCACAAGAGAGTATTTTTAACTTTCAATTTCTGTAAAACGATTCTTCATAAAAACACTTAAAAAGTTTTTAGTCACAAATTTTTGTTACATAATTTTAATATTAGATTTCAATTGAAATAAAAATATACTTTGATAAAATTAGTGTTTTTATAAGCGCATACAAACTGTAGATTTTGTTACTTTTTTGGATATTATTAAAAATATATATAAAATAAAGAAAATTTTCAGTTTCAACAAAAATTTATATTTTTAAACACCCACAAAGCCCCTTGTAGATGTAGACTATTATACCAGAGCTATCTTTAAACAATTAAGTCTTAAGAAGCTTCATATATGTATATACTTACAAACTTGTCGCAACGGTAAGACTAACGCTGCTTATGTTGCAAACACATAATAATTACAAAGAAAGTAGGGTTATTATAATAATTTATCTCATGAAGAATCAAAGATGATAATCTTTGTATTTTTGGTATACTATGTAAACAAACCAATTATCGGATTAAATCCTTAACTTACTGAAGCTGATTGAATTAAGAACTATTTTATTATAAGCTCCTTAATGTACAGTACTTTCAAATGGAATTGAGCTACTACATTTCAAAGAAGGCTGGAATAAAGCTGAAGTCACCAGCTCATATTTTAAAGCGATATTCAGTGTTGTATATAAGTAATGATAGTAAAAATTAGGTCGAGCATTTTATATTCACAAGTGTACTTAACCCATTGTGTCTTACCTATGTAAAATTTTATATGTATAACGTTTAGCTCAACTCACATTATTAATTTTTTTTATAAAAGAAGTAGGTTAAAATCAATAAATTAAATTTTACATTGTATAAAATTCATTTTCCGTAATCCACGTTTCGATATTATTAAATCATGTCATGAAAATTGTAACGGAAGTAAATTACACTTTAATTTTACAAGCTGAAAAAAAATATGTTTCAATCTAGAAATAAACACTCTAAAGCAAACAAAAAACCATCCTCTCAATCCGCAGCTCCTCCAAAAGAAAAGGAATCGAAAAAGAAAAACCTAGAAGCAGAAAACTCTCGTCCATTTTTGATTCCTGGCCGCTGCCAATTATCTTGAAAATCGAAAATTATTGAAGGGCGTAGAAGGCGCGAAAATTGGAGAGCGGAAAGTATTTTATCGGTCGCGGCGAGCAGGCGCCCGCTGGCGGCGGCGCTCCACGAGTCCCCGTGGGAAAACGAACGAGCCGAATTGAATATTCAGGAAGAAACGCGAAGCCCGTTCGTAATGTCCGATGTGATCGATTTGCAAGTGCTTTCCTAAACATGACTGCGAATGAGCGAGCGAGAGGGAGGGGGAAAGAGAGCGAGATTACTCCTTAAATTCCTTAGCATGGAAACTTTTACTCGTGGTTGTTGCCGTGAATAATGGACTGAGGCGGTAGGTAGAGCGATTTTGGTATTAGAAATGTGGGAGAGGGTGAGGACTGGACATTTTAGTATAGCTGGGAAAGTAAGTAGAGCTTTTCATTATTGATGTTGTTGCGTCGGTAATAATAATAATAATTAATAAGGTTGTATATTGGGCTAGTTATTATTTATCAAAAGTCGTTACCTACTGGTAATTTATGTACTTTGATTCAGTGATTAGGATGAGTGTCACGTTTGTAAAAGTGTTTCTTGATTAAGTAGTTAAAATGAATAAATAGTTTATGTAGTATCAAAATTAATTATTATTTGATAAATTAATTATGTAAAAAATCTTCTATTGATACGAAAGGTAAAATGCTAATGATGCATTAATATATGATAAAATAATTTAAATATTTTAAATATTATTTTAAAATTATTTTTGAAATTATCAATAAAGAGTTTGAATGTACTTTTAAATAGATAGAAAAACTATTCTTTCTTTTGGTTTATCAGAAGAGCTTTATCAACTAAATTGTGAAAATTTGAAGCTCGTCTACTTTCAAATCTCAAAATAGAAAACTTTTCTTATTCTAAAGTCTGATTTTTCAAAAAAGTAAAATAAAAAGTAATCGTTGAGATAAGCATGATAGGGTAAGAGTCAAAAGCGTCAGTATACGCATATTCTTAATTTTTAAAAAAATAATAGTCAATAATTAACACGTTCTTACTTCAGGACATAAGAAAGAAGATGCAAAGGAGCTAAATAGAGACAATAGCCGTATTGCCGAAAAAATACAGTTTGATCTCGCATGCATGACAATGCGACTAGTCGATTTTATTCTCCTCGAAGAGGGAAAGGAGTCACGCAGTATAGTTAACCTCTTTACATTTCCAAGCCGGAAACGAGCGCACGCGTCCCCGTCGTCTATCGTCTCCTCCCCCTTGAATCGTCTTGGAATTCGCACGGGCGTTTTATTTACCGGTGCAGCGCGTGCTGGCTCCATCTCTATCTGTCTCGCTTCGGTCTTCCTTCTTTATCGTGCAGTTACTTGTATTATGCGCTCCCTCTTTTCTCTCTCTCTCTCCCTTTCTCTCTATTCCCCTCTCTCTCTCTCTATTCTTTTACTTCGCGAGTAGTTGCGACTATGTATGTATCGTTTGGAGGGATTGGAGCCAGAGGCGGAAGGAAAAGTTTTTCCTAAATCTTGAACGTGATTTGTTTCGAGAGAGCTACTCTTTTTGAATAGTAATGGGACTTAAGTTTTTGGAAAACAAAGTTCTTCTTTTGGCATCGGTTTCTGTGGAAATTTAAAACAAATATGGGTTATAGGTTAGTTAAATATTTGTATTTCAATTATTAACTTTTAAATTCTCTCATTTTAATAATTATAATACGATGCGTAAATTTAATAACCTACACCAAAGAAATAGTATCATAGTAGCTTTTGAGATGAGTACTTAATACTTTTTATTAATTTATTAAAGGCTCCATTATAAATATTATAACAATATTATATAAAAATTAGCATTAACTGCTTACATAAACTTAAGACAGAGTTGATCTTTATTAAGACTTGCGATAAGTTAGTAATGGTTGCCAAGATATATGAAAGATACATTTATAAAGTAAAAATTTTTTAAAAGACTTATGTATTATTAAAATATCTATTTCATTAAAGTAAATGTATTCTAATCTATAGTTCGTATTTTTGTGAAATTTAGGGGTTCAAGAAAATTCTTAAATTTACATAAATATACTACTGCTGTAAATAAACCTTCGTGCTATATTTCTAGTATGTTTATCGCTTACTTGCTAAGATATATTCAATTCAGACGTTTTCGAGACTATCAAGATTTTCAGTCTCAGAATATGACTTATTTTTTTTACACGAGAGATAAGTTTTAAAAAAATGTTTCAGTTCTTCAGCATATCGTAATATTAGCATGATTTATAGTAAACATTCGATGTATCAAAATATTTGCTTAGTTACTATTAAAAATCGGTATTTAATGCAGTAAAATTTGGGATACTTTCTAATAAAAATTTCCAAAACATCTATACAAAATCTATTTGGTTCAATTAGATTTTATAATGTTATGGATACGGAAACAATCTGTTGGAAATATCATACGGGAATCCTAAAATTATTTAATAAAAGTTAATTAAACAAATTAAACAAATATTTTTTTTCAAGATGACATTATTTGCTAGTAACTAGTAACAAAACTTTCATTAGTTATTGTTCAAAATTTATCACTTTATTAAAGTTTTTTTTTTAACCGATCACATCAGCTTCTAACTGTCGATGTAATTTTTTTTTATAGAAATATTTTTTCAGTTTATTCAACTATTTTTTCAGCAATTTTTCGGGTTCTATGTAGTTTTCTGCAAATGCCTCCCCTTTAATCTCTTAATGCGTTATTCAGTAAAAATTTATAAATGATTAAAATTTCATCATCAAATATCGTGAATTATTATTATAATTAGATTAATCAAATTATACTAATAATTCACGATATTTGATGTTGTTTTAATTTTGGTAAATACATTATAATTAAAATTAATCAAATTGTATCAATAATTCACGATATTTGATTTTTTCCATTTTAATAAATACATAGAAATTTTTAATAATGTATTTATGATATAGTCTTACTCAATAATAATAAACCTCTCTGTGTATAAATTATTTTACAAAAAGCAATTTGAAATACAATAAATTCTCCTTAAATATGCGTAGTCTCGCACATAAATTTTTTATGAAAACACATTTTTAATAATTGTTTTGAAATATATAACTGAAATTTTTGAAACTGCACATTTCTATCAAATTCCTTATTTAATTTTGTACAATAAAAGTTTTAATATCCCAGTTCAAAGGTATCTCAGGGCTCATGAAATTTTTACAGCGATATTTTCGAAAATATATTTTTAATATAAGAACAATTTTTATTAAAATTTAATTGTTGATTCTTATTTTTGTATACATATATTAAAACAACGCAGCGTAATCGAGATACTAAAATTAGAAAATAATTTGTACTTTATATGATTATTTAGTGATAATCTCAACTGAATAATGTTGTTATGAGGTTACATTTAATAAAATTAAGCTGTGTTTGTACGTTATCATTACTAACATTAATTTACTGGTAAAACGTAGTTATCGACAAGTTGCCTCTCTACTCAAGTCTATGCACTCAGAGGCGTAGTTACTAATAAGTGCAAGTTATCGCACAGCCGTACCACGAAGCTCGTTCGATTAATCTAATTGATAGAACTAGCGAGGTAAATTCAAAGAGAGACATACTAATGCTTATGGTTTTATCAATAATACTTGATTTGAATAGTATTAGATTGTTTATATGTTGTGTTTATTTTATGTTTTTGTATATTATGTAATATTGTTTGTCTTCTCATTTAAATAATAATACCGTATATGCACATGTGTGGATTCTTGGTCAAACTATGTACTTAAATAACTTTTTTTAAAAATTGAATCATATTAGATTTTACCTATTTAAATATTTCTCTTACGTGTAGAAAATGTTGTAAATGCAATTGTAATTCCAAAGTAGTACGTAAGTACGTAAGTGTGTAACGTATTAGGTTTATATGACAAAAATTTGTAACTGTTGAAAAACTATATTTCCACGTTATAATGTTTAAAATCAATCTCAACGATTCTCTGTAATAACTTGATATCGGCGGAATCATGTTAAAATTTAGCACTTACCTAACTCATTACAACATTAAGTATTAATCTAGGCATGGCCATAACTTTAAGATATACTTTCTTTCTTAATACAAACAAAAAGTACTAGTTGTATTAAAAATCTTCAACAGAAGTCTTATCCTCTCCTCCTCCAATCATTCTTCCTTTTATATAAATAAGAAGAAAAGGGTCTTTCAAAGTAAAGGAAATCAATAAACATTAATTATTTATGAAAGCTTATTATATTTCAATTATTTTATAATTTAATTCTAGAATATCTATCATATTATCGTTTATTAAAACTGCCCATGTTCCAACAAAACTGGATCAGTTACATTTTTCATGAATTTTTGAAATTAAATCCTTTATATTCAAAAGTAGATATTCTACTTAAAAACATTTAAGAAATATACTCACAGTTTTCGAAATACGTAGGCATAAGAGTATGTTAGGCTCAATATACGACGTGAGAAAGATTATTTTAAACCATGCTAGTAATGTAAGTACTCTAAAATCCAAAGCTTTTCATTCTAAATGGAATTTTTAACAATCACTAGTGGACGAATCCACGTCCATAAGTGACTTTTAAAAATGAATTTTATAGACATACTGTAGCAGGGTCAATTGGGAAATCGACATTTAGGTCTGGCGCAATATCTCTATTCAATAACAATTTTCGAGTAACTCTATGAATTTTATATGCAACAGGGATAACACAAGACCCTTACAGACAGTGTATGTCTGCGTGTATGAGAGAGAGAGAGAGAGAGAGAGAAAGCGAGAGGGAGAGAGATAGAGAGAGAGAGAGAGAGAGAGAGGGAGAATTGGACAAAATGGCAGGGTAAAATAGAAAGTTCTGTCAAGTACGAGGGAGGAAGAGTGAAAGGAATAAAAGAAAATAAAGGGCATTGTAAGAGAGAATAGGAACGTGGACTTAATTGAATTAAATTGCTCTTTATAAGATATACGCTTGCTGACTAGTCATAGAGAAGCTATAAGCTGTAAGTAACTTTTTTTGCTAAGCTTTCGTGGGTTAATCTTTTTATCTGAACAACTATTTCATTAGATTTAATAAAAACAAAATTTTTAAAATATTTGCAGAATAGGAAAGATGTATTGAAACTATTAAATCTTAAAGAATTATTATGAAATAAAATTTATCTTGCTTAAGGCAAGACGTTCACCAAATTTAATAAAAAAATCAATTTCAATTTTATTAGATTTTAATTTATAGTTAATTTGAATTTATATAATTTCATAAAGCAATACTTATACGGTTCAAGTATGCATTATTAATAATAAATAATTGTACGTTATTCAATAGTACACCGAGAGAAAATTCTGGTTTGTAATACCAGAAAGTTACTAGAAAGTATAGTGTCTCAAGTACTCAACCCGAAATCGCTGTTGCAGTAAAAAAAAAATTATTATAGTATCTTCTAGAATTAGTTATGATTAACTATTGAAAAATAAAATGTTACATACGATTTTAACAGTTAAATTATAGTAAAATCATGTTAGATTTAAAAAAAAAA
>UELX01003016.1:0-26191 GCA_900480035.1 Eupelmus urozonus
CCTGGTAGAAAATTGACCATATTCTGGGCAGAATTTCTGGTCAACAAATGTTAAAATGACACTTATCTAGAAATTCTGGAAATGCTTTAAACAGAATTTCTAGATAAATGTCATTTTAATGTTTGTTGACCAGAAATTCTGCCCAGAATATGGTCAATTTACTACTATAGGGTAGTTAGTTAAATATTAGTTTTTAATAAAATTAGATAAAAATAATTATTGGATTCGTTGGAAAGAAAAAAATCAATTTTGAAATTTTTTAAGGTAATTTACCCTTGTTTGCATATATTTTGGTGAGCCCTCGCAATATTCAATTTTGAAAAGATATCAAAATTTTTCACAATTTCGACATTTATTCGTAAGACCTTAACAATTTCTCAATGATTTCTCGAATTTAAACTAAATTGTATAATAATATCATATTAAGACCCAACTAATTCCTTCAAATTCACCGCCCAACGTTCCGCCCAAATTCAAGAAGCAATTCTCAACTATAACCAATCCCTACCGCATAGTAAATCAAAAAAACAAAACAAAAAAGCACCGTTACAACAACCCGTATCAAACAAGCCAATACCCCTCCCACGCCCCCACCGATACCCCCCCTTCCACACTGCACCAAAACCCAAACTCTAACATCATAACTTACACGTATCGCTATCCTCCGAAGTCGTCTGTCCAATCCTGCTCTTACTACTGCTGCACCTCGTCGTCGACCTCCTCCTACCCAGCTTACTGGCCAGCACCCTGTTACCACTTCCTCTATGATGATGACCTCCACTAGATCCAGCGCTGCTCTTCATAACATCACAAGACGACGAGCTACCATAGCTGCTGCGATCGTTAAGTCGACGAGCAGGGAAAATAACCGAAGTGAACTCGGTAGGTGCACTACTGGCACCGCTGCGTAATCGTGATACCGATCGTTTAATGGCTCGACGGAGCAGGTTCCGGCTTGAACGTCGACGTTGAGGACGGCGACGTCGGCGCATTATGCTGGCCGAGCGCTGGTAGAGCTCGTCTTGGGTCAGGGTGGCGGCTAGCTTCAGCAGGAATTCTTTGTAGAGTGGTTTCAGGTCGTTGAATGACATGCCTTCTGGGTCTAGAGAGAGAACAGAGATTGTGATGGTTTTTGTGGGATGTAAAATTAACATTTATATTCTTGCATTTTTTCAGCCTTATCGTAAGCTCTTTGAACCGTCTTTATCTCCCGGAGCTCCTCGCTTTTACAAAAAGCACTCGTATTCATGAGCATATACAGACAGCGCAAGCGAAAACCGGTTTTCAAAAACAAAGCTTGCTCGACCGAGACAATTGCAATAAGTAAGCAAGCGAGCCCGTAGCGGTATATCTTCCCGCTTGCTTTTTCCATCTCTATATATATACCGATACGGTCCCAGAAGACAAACACGCTTGAGATGTATCCGCCTTCTTGGAATTATTTTCGAGGGACTCAGCCGCAAGTATGTCAACGCTGCGGCTTTGCTTGTGTCGAGCCCGCGCGGTGTAAGTACATCCGTTAAAATTGGCTACTTGCGCTGACACGGCATTGTGACGCCTGACGGCCGGCTTATTTTTCTGTCACGATTGTATAAACAGTGTCGCCCGCGCGGGTTTAAGGACAGAACGGTATCTTTCTTCGAGTGGCCGCTTGCTGGTTGTGTTTCTTTTTTAAAAAGCACCGAAATTTACATGGATCATTAATTACACAGCCTCACTTACCGATAATAGCAGCGAGGATATCGTCAACACTGGTCAATCCCTCCTGGTTCCTGAACTCGTCAAACAGCTCCGAAAAACCAAGCGGCGTGCCTCCACCTCCACCTTCAAGCCCATCCCTCTTCCTCACGCTACCAGGCTTCAAGAAGCTACCCCTCCTAGGCAGCTCGACCCTCGTCAGCAGGTCACCCCGGTCCAGATCCAGGTCGCTCTGGGTGCGCCTCATCAGCTGGGCACTGGCGGCGGCTGAGGCCGCAGCTGCTTCTGTACGCGACGAAGGTGGTTCACTGCCCGCGCGGCTTCTGCGTCGAGTGGCTCGAGCTGGTTCCTGGGCCGGTGGAGGTGGTTGACGATGGCGCGATGATTGCTGGGAGAGGTCCAGGTTGCTGGAACTGTTGGCTGGTCGGCGGAGGGGCCGGTCCAGGGTGGAGACGCGGCTGAGGCGGGTCCTGGTCGAGCGGGCCGAGTTGTCCGAGAGGTCGCCGTTTCGGATCGATGGGGCCCCGGGTCTGGTGGGGTTGAAGTGGACGGGGGTTAGTTTTTGAAAAGTTTTAGTTATGTTTGGATGATGAGTGGGGAACTTGGGTATTGGAGTGCTTATAAAAAATATTTTGCTACGTGCAACTAGTTTTATTTTATGCATCAATTTTTCAGAAATATAATCTATAGAACAAATACCGATAAATAAAAGAAAAAATCCACGCATTCATAATCAAAAACTCTTCAGAACCATATTCACCTGTTAGGCCTCATAACATCGTAGATCCTCTCCTCGCTCCTAGGTTCCCTCACGTTCCTCGAGTAAATCTCCTCAGAGCCTAAACTATAGATCTTGTCCACATTTCGAAAATGTTCCCTGCGTCTATCAGCAGTGCTGCTACTCCTATTCCCTATACTACTGGCAATACTTCTTCTCCTCTGATCGACGTAGCTCGTCGGTTCGTCAGGCCGATCTGGAGGCGGTACTGTTGGTCTCATTGCGTAAATGGACTCTCGACGAGCTGAGCCTGTTGTTGACCTGTGGCTTGGTGTGGTTGAACGGTCTGGTGGCCTGCTGACCTCGTAGATCCTCTGCTCGCTTTTTGACTGTGGCTGTAGAATTGTTAGGTATTAGTGGTTTTGAATTTTCGGGATTTAGGGATTTGAACGGAATCCTGGAATCCTCTTTGTTCCAGTCTTATACTCGTAGTTTCGTAAAGTAAAACAACAAATTTTCCTGCTTTTCATCCTTTATACAATTCTCAAATAAAATATACTCACCTTGGAAGCAGCCATGCGAGCCTTCGCGTAAATCCGACTACTCTCGTAGAGCGAGTTCTCAGTGCAGCAGTCGAATTCGCAGGAACTGCTACGATTCCTCAACGATGATTTTTCAGGGTTGTTATCACGGTAAACCTCGACTGTCTCGACTCTCGAGGACATAGATGATTTGCGCTCGTCGTAGATCACTTGGACCTCGTCGCTGGAGGCCGATTGATTTAGCGCGCCGCGCGTGCCGTAGATTTTGTTCTTCGCGTTCATTCGGCGCTCTTCGCTCGTTTGCTGGAATTGTGAGAGGTGATTTTGGGTTGTTGAGTTTTAATAAATTTATTGTTTGTGTGGTGTAGTTTCAAAAATAATGTAGACAAAAATTGATCTCCGCGAACTGTCCAAGTTTATTTTTCTACTTCTGTGATTTTGTGTTGTTTATTAGATAAGTAATAAATTGGTGTGTTATGTGCATAAAGTTTTTATTAAATTTATTGTAATTTGTTATGCAATTATAACGTCATGAAATATTGCTGTTTATGTCTACATATCAAAATTACATTAGATTAAGTGGCTGAAACTCTTATAATTTTTTTTTTTTATTAAACTAAAATCAAATAAGTAACTAATCAGAACCTATGTGTAAAAGAAGTTATCAATAAAATTATAGCAACTGCTTAGTTCTTAGTAAGAGCTTATTTAGAATTAAACAAAATTTCAAACACTGGAACCTACCATCTCAAATTCAGTTTCAAACTTTAAAATAATCATCTCACCTCTAAAATCGACGACGATGAACTAGAACTGTTCTCGTCGTGTCTCACCGTCGTACTCGACGATTCGCTAGTTTTTGACGGCTCTCGATTCGGCGAACAAAGCCGACGACTTCGCGCTTCCAGTACATCCTCGGCTTTGATTTCAGAACTCTTTTTGTGACGCACCGGAGCCTTTTCCGTCACGCTAACGTTCGTGCAGGGCGTTGAAGAGCTCAGCTCGTCCTCGGTGTTTGTGTTGCTGCTCGCCGAGTTCTTTTTCACTCGCGGTGGTCTTACCTGGAGAAATGAAGGTTTGATTGTTTTGGATTGCAAAATATTGGAATATTAGAATTATGCTATTGATCCAAAATTTGTTAATGCGGTACATTTAATCCTAACTATGACTTAATTAGGTCCCAACTAACGTAATCACTGCTTTGTTTATTTCCCAAAATCCGATGATTTTAAATAATCATCAAAGTAAATCTGTTAAACCTAACAATCTCAAATAACATAATTACATCATATCAATGATTCGACTTTCCAAAATAAAAACATAAACCCTAACAACTCACCGGCCGATGAACCGTCGGCGGCGACGCCGGCTTCGTCAACGCCAGCCTCTCCACCACCAGACTAGGCCTGCTCCCGGTAAACACCTCGGACCTCCTCCTGCTCCCAGGGCTGGTCTCCCTCGCACTGGAAACAATCGACGCCAAACTCACACAACCCAATCCATTCTTCTGCCTGGGCCGCCTGGACGTGGCATCAAGATCAGCCAGCAGTGCCCTATATAACGTCGCAGCCGCTGCTATGGCGTCCTCCTCGCAGCGGCAGGCGAACGCGTGGCACTCTAGCAGCCTTGCGGCGCCAGGTCGGCGCATCACCACCGCGAATATAGGAGGATACTCCTGGGCGTCGCTTGCCAGGCCTCGCATTGTACGGTAGAGGTCGGCGTGACGGTCTGCTAGGTTGCTGGTCGTGCTGGGCGGGCCGCGCTCGTCGGCTACTAAAGGGACGAAGGCGTGTAGCAGGTCCTGGTTGTTGGTCTGTGGGGTGGTTTAGTGGTGAGAAAAATTTTTTTTTGTGTTTGTGAAAGTATTTGTCTTTGGTTGAATGGGTAAAGTATTCGATCTGTGCGGTGATTGCGTAACTGTTGTAAACGGAGTTTACTTATGCAAGCAATTTCGATTTATCTTTTGGTCTATTTGCATGTAGATTGTTCGCTGGGTGAGTTTTCCGATGCATTTGCAAGTCCCATTTCTTACTGTAGTATTGTGCAATGTTGCTCAGGTTTTATGACGCATCGACTTTCTAGATGAATTTAAGAACGATGCTTTGTTTTGAATTTTATTAGATCGCTTAATTGTTACGTTTCAAATTTAATAACTTACAGAAAATATTTACTAAAAACGATCAAAACAGTTTATTAAATAGTGCTAAAACTACTGTCTACTTCAAATCTTACGGTATTGACTCACCCACTTAAAAACGTGATACCTTGAAAAACTATCATTACACTAGAAACGGTGTCATCTCTTAAGGAAAACGTATTACTTTCGAAAAGCCAAAAAGAGAATACACAGCCTCAAGAGCCTTTCACGTTTAGAGGCAGAGACGGAGAAGATTAATTTGCAATTACGTTTTTCGAACTATTAAGCTACCCAATTTCGTCTGTGCATACTGTTTCTGAAGTTGAAAGCTAGCATCAAATGCAAATTTGAGTTTGGATTTAGAATTGGAGAAAGTCAAGGATAAAGTTGGGTACTGAGATTTACGAATCACGTTTTTGTACGTATCAAGACAAGCATGATTTTCATTCTGGAAAATATTATTTTTACTTTTATAATAGGGTACTTACAGGGTTTTTATTAAGGTAATTTTTAACTAATTAAAATTCATGGTAATCGAAAAATAAAAAAAAACATTAATTATGGAGGTCACCGGTAAGTTGGTGTAATAAAAACATTCATTGAATCAACGTAAACTCGTATATCAAAGATAAATATACAAATTGCAAGTGTTTTCAGAAATCTGAGAAGTGTGTCAAGGACGCTAAATTAAACCTTTACTTTAAGTAAAAACGTGTTTGTTTAATGAGTCAATTTTCCTCTAATGATCCACTCAAAGAAACATTTTCATTAAAAGCTATTATTATCATATCACTTATTCAATTTCCAACTCCCAAGCGAACAATAAAAAATTACACCGCACATTTTGAAAGGCAGAATCATTTAATCTTCACCCAACCCAATATAAATTCATTACACTAATCCAAAAAAATAGGCAATAAAAATAATCACCGAGCTCGCTCCATGCCGCCTTTTCGTCTGCAGCTTCAGCGCGCTCCAGACCGCGATCCTCCGAAACGGATTGTTCTTCTCATGAAGCTCACTTGTTCGAAAGGTCAGACCTCGCCTGGACACTTCCAATTCAGCATTGACCGATTCCCCAATGCGTTCGACCAGCTGGCGCAGTGGTTCCTGGAGACCTCGCACTGAAGCTACTCGGCCGCCTACCGGCGCTGCACCCATGTATTTTACCTGTAATGTGTACAAGCAATTTTTTTAATTACGGGTGTGGAGGATTAGGATGGAAAGGTAAAAATGAGTTTGATTATGGGCGAGGATTAGGTTTAATGAACGGTTAATCTGAATTGTAAATGCATCCGTCTTTTTAAGACAAACTTTCCTGTCTCCTGAAAAACTGGCGTCCAGTTTTTCCCAGTGAAAGTAACTTTTTAGGTCGGGTCTATCGACGTGAATTCTGATTGAGCGATCAAACGTTCATTAAGTTAACCAGCACACCGCCGGTTATTTAAGCGGCTCCGTAATTGCATTGTAAATAACACGAGTACAAACTCATATACGCAGCTGCGCGTTTAATGAAACCGCCGAGTAACATCATTACCGCTTAGCGCGAAAAAATAAAACTTTACCAATCACCAGAAAATATCGTAATTCCGTGAAACTATAAACGAACGCTCGCTCGGCTTCATCAAGACCAAATTCGATCCGAGGGTTAAAAAGCAAAGACGACGAAAATATAATCGAGCATTGAACCTCGCTGCGAGTAAAGGCGGACGTTTTATCACATTTTTATGGAAATGTCGCCGCATTCCTACCAGCGCGTTCTTTCACTCGAGGCTGCTTCTCTCACCGAGGCTAAATATAGAAAAGAGCCTTATTTTTCTCTCGTAGCGAGGTAAAAAGGTGTCCGAAGCATGAGTACGTTTGTGTATCGAGAGTAGAGTAACGTGAAAGTCTATAAAGGCGCGTGTGGACGGAGAGGCGGGATTCAGCATTTCTAATTAGCAGGTGGGAAATCATAAGGTCGACTGCTATTAATTTTCAAAAGCGAGCGAGTTTCGTTTCGCGCGTGATAACATTACATTCGCTATGCTAATTGGACAGGAACAAGCGCTTTTTAATGGAATGATTTTTTAGATCTGTTGTGGTGGATCTTTAAGATTGCCGGCTGATATGATTTGAATTAAACGCGCGAGGTGGGATGTAAGGGAATTATCATGGTAATCAAGATTCTTAGAAAGTATTTAACGCGATTGATTCTTGAGATTCATTATTTATGATTTTTAGTTTGAAAATGGGATGTTGCTGGTTTTCTTGAAATGCACGCGTGTTAGCTTATCGAAATGACGGAATTATTAAGGATACACTTCATAAATATTAGCTTTTTATGATTTTTATGGCCATTTAAAGAGGAAACGAGTTTTTGAATTCAAGGTACGAATGTTAAAAATAAAATGTCCTCCACTGAAATATCAATTAAACTTCTTTTATTTATGTACTGCTCTTTCTTTCATATTTCTCAAGCATTATTAACTGAATAAATAATGGATCAAAGTAAAACGCGGTAATAAAATCTCTCTTTCTCCTCAAAATATTGTATTTATAAACCACCTCTATCAAAAACCAACCACTCGTCCAACAACAAGCCCCATCACTCAAATTAACTTTCCATCAAACCCATCCAACACTTCTCCAAACACCCAACTCAAACAGTCGATCTAACCCTCCTCCACTCCAGCAATTAAATCCCATCCGTATCTCAAATCACCCCGACTCATTACCATCCTCCCAGACAGCTTTCCATTAGGCAAATATAAAGCGCGCTGCTCTATCGCTGCTAAGAATCGACGTTTCTACTTTTAATTGAGCCTAAACGAAAACACACCGGCGCGATGAACTTGAGTCTAGCTCTCGCGATGTGCATTGTAATGGGCATGGTGGATGGTCGGCGCATGGTATAACGGCCAGCAAACATTAGCATAAGTGAAAATCGAGCTAGTTTGCGTGCACGCGAGTCGAGGTCGTTAGCGCGATGACAGTGCGTGAAAATCGCGGATATTGTTGGGAGGAGAGCTGCTTTGCTGATTTGTTTGCGCGACGTGGTGATATGTGTAGCTGGTGTTGTGATATGTTTGTGTTCGATGTGTTTGCGATTTTTTTTGTTTGTTATTGTTGTTGGGTTGTGATTGATGTTTAATAGATTTTATGCTGTTTCTATGTGCATTTGATTTGATAAGAAGCTTTGAATTTTCAGATTTTTAAAAAAAAATTTTCAGTAAAAATATGATAGTTTTAGAGGTATTTTGGTAGAGAAAAGTTTGTGATGATTGTATTTGTGTATGATCATTTGACACTTATAACCGCGCACCGTTATGATAGCGGACTCTTAAAGATAATAATACTCAACCTCTCTGTATAAGAAAATCAAACTATTTTCTTAAAGTATAAAATGTTATGACTTGGCACTTTTTATTAGAATTTTTATCGCATAAATTTTAAATTACTTCCCATTTCTCAATTTATAGTTTGAATTAAAACCTGTAGGCCTCACTCTTTAATTTATAAAGCACACAGAAATTCTCCAGTTTATTGTATCATAGTTACAATAAAACCAGTCAAAATGGAATATTTCATCATCGTTAAAAGCTGCAGAAATATTCATTAAAAAACAAAACAGCTGCTTATTCATTTTTGTCAACAAGAATAAATGGTATGAGCACTGAATCACCTTGAAAATCACGGTCAAGTGCGTTATAAATGTACTTACAATGTCATCTACTCGAAATATGAGCCATAAACTTATAATGGCCTAATTATTTTTAATTTAATTTTTAATACTATGCTAGTTACGTTAAAATTCCAACTTCTTGCATAAAAGAGTATTTACCGATGTAAGCCGGAAAGTATAATGATGATAATTAGCCATCGATGAAACAGCAAAGTTACAATTTAGGTAAATCAAACGAAAAATAATTGATACGTAACCTACTTGCTTTTTATTATTTCGATTATTATTCTTGTACTCTGCGGTATAGCAAAATAATTATCTTATTGTAAATCTTGTGTTTTATTCTTAGAAATTTCTGGATGTCATCTGTCAGCAAGATATATTGCCGATTTAATGCACGATGTAAAATCTTTTATATCAAGCTAGTGACTACAAATGTATTACAAACTATTATCCCATCTGCTATTATAGAAAAGACTATTATCAAAATTAACTGGCTGCTTTATAATTTCATCTTAAGTTTTCTTCTCCATAAATAATTTTTATTGCATATGATAAATCACAACGCTTATTCGCAATATGGACTCGAAAGTTCGTGCACCCAGCCACATATTCAATTTTAATTGTCTTCGCGATTCATTATTTCTAAGTAGCAAAAGGTCTTTAAAATACATTTTATAATTTCTCAAATTAATTTTCTAATTCTTAATCAGCATAACCAAAGTATTAATCTCCACCTCTCTCCATCTTACCATCTACCTCATCCTCCAAAATCTCATCAACTCACCGGCAGGACAGCAGCGGCGCATTCCCCAGGCTGGGCGCTCTCAGCCTCAACGGACGCGAACATAGCCTCAATTCGCGCCTGGACCGCGCTATTAACCCTTCGTTGCTGGTCCTCATCAGCGCAGCAGCCGTCGTTGTCTTCCGGGTTATTGACTGGACCCACCGCTGCCTGGCTGGGGCACCAGCCGGCGAAGCTGGAGCTGCATACCGAGCGCGAGTCCTCGAAGAGCGCGTCGATGCGAGCCTTGCTGCGAAGCGAGCACTCCGAGGCGGCTGGCAGCCGGAATCCGTCGATGCAGGACATGGCGAGGTGGTGGTGGTTGTTGGGTTTTTGGGGGTTAGAGGGGGGAGGAGATGGGGTGGGTGTGGGAGGTTATGATGAGTGGAGGCATTTAAGGATCAGGTTGCAGTGTGGCGCTGCTGAAAGAGAAAGATGCAAAGTTATATACAATTATGATGATTGATAGTGTGTGATTTTGTAAAGTATGATTTTTAATTTGTTTTATATAAGTTGTATTGCACGATGAAACCATGCAATTGGTTTGATAATAATTAAAATTGCTATAAAGTTGATGTACGTATATACCCAAGAAGAAGTTCAACTAGCAGGTCATTCAAGTGCATTTAGGTCTTAACAGTTCTTTTAGATGTATTTTCAACTACTTAATTCAAATTTTAAGATTATTCAATGGTGAAATTGGAAAGTAAAAAGTAATTAACAAAGTAATTGTTTAAAAAGCAATAACTCTAACAGTAATTATTGCCATACTGAGTTATAATTAAATTCTAAATTTAAACCTTTTATATTTATTTATTGAAGCTATTTAGACACTTATATGCCTTAATCAATTGTACCTTGGTAAATTAATAACATTAAATCTTCCAATTTTACGATTAAGTGCCTTGAAAATTCTAATTTACAGCTCAAAATACGTCTAAAAATGTATTACAAAAGGAAATTCGAGACCTAGCTAACTCTTTATTGGAATTTTAATTTTATATAAATACAGTAGTTACGGCTATATATTATTATTTTTTATTTATTCTTCAATTAAAAAGAATTCCGTTTCTCATACTAATATTAATATACCATTATCTTCTCAAGTATTTTCACGCTGTACTCCAAGCACAAATGTAAGTTTCTATCTTGATAATCGAAAACAGAAACTACACGTGTTTTACATTAACACACTGTATTATGAGAAACACTACAAAAGAAAATTAACTTATAACTTGCCATTTACAGCTACAAATCATGAAATTCATACGAATCTTACTTCTGAAAGCTACATTTTGAATAATTTAATCGGAGTGAAAACAATAAATCGCGTGATGCAAACTCAACGTCTACCTTTAATTGATAACTCCACCATTTGAAAACTACAACTTTCTCCAAACACGCTGCTTTGTTCCAAACCAGAGTACATATTAACTAGTAGTATCCATTCACAAGCCTAATTTCAATCCCACATGCAGCCAACCCACTTTTCAAACCAAATCTCAATTTATCTCCAATACACGCGTTCAAAGAAAAAACACGAGGGGGACACTTTCTCCAAACAGTGTCAACCTTTTTTTCGACCAAATCCATAAGCACACACTTACAGACGCGGAAAGCCCCATATATCAGGGGAAACTCTCAATATTTACGAGAGGCGCGAAGAAGCTCTCACCTTCTTTCCCGCGCGCGCGCGATTGCGATCCGTTAAATTTATACAGTGCGAGTGCCGGGACGATTTATTAGCCGATGTGTGTTTGCAGCGCGTGTGACCGCTCTCTAAGCAGACGGAGCGTGGCGTTTTCGGGGGATTTCACCGTGTGCGCTCGAGAAGCCGTGAGATGTATTCGGCTTTTTTTGAGGTTCTTCGGACACGCGACTTGGATTGTGCAGCAGGTTATTTTTAGTATGGGAGATTGGTGGTGATAATGATTGTTTGTTATTGGAGTTGGTAGATCGGTTTTTTGTTTTGGAGATGTAGAGGGTGAAAGTTGTGTGGTTAGATATTGCTGGCCTTTTATTGTACAAATTGGTGAAAATATTGATTGTGTATTTTGTGTAATTATATGGTTTTATAAATCACAATATTTGTTTTATTGTTTTGACATTTTGTCTAAACATGTTCGGATTTGCTAATTGGTACATATGTAATCAATAATTTTTAAATATTTTAACGGAATTAAATTAAATTTAATAAAAGTGTAATTAATAAATTTTTTTACAACTGGTCTCTAAATTTATTTTAATTCAAAGTATTATTATTTTTACAATTAATTTTAAAGCTCGCTAAAAAAGGATTTGCATCAATGTTAATTCGGTGTTGAACGTAAAAGCAAATTCTTAATAACTAGTAATCAGCAATGCGAAAAATACTTATTTTATAGACTAATAATAACCGCTCGTTGTAAATAAATTATTTAGCTTTAAAAAAATTATAATTTTAGAGCGGAAGACGCCTCAACATAGGCAGGAAACATAAGAAGAGAATAAAAGTCCACATTATAGGACTTCAAGGAAATGCCGAAGCCGTGACAGGCTTCCCTTTTGTCTGAAAGATAATAGACATTTATGAATCACGTGCGCGTCTGCCTCTTTCGTGGCTTCTATTTTAAATACGTAATGAATCACGTTCGAGTGTATGTAAGTGCAGTGGAAACTTTTAAAAGTACCTTTAATACCTGCACTTTACTATAAGAGATTTTGATAACTTTACGCATAACATTTGATAAAATATTTGTAATTATAAAAGCAGATAGTAATTCGAAATTATATTTAACGCAAGCAGTATGATATAATTTTATTACAGTTGAAAGAAGCTACAGTTAAATGTCAATAAAGTTTCGTCCTCCTTTGTAACATTATGGCACATCCTGATCGTTTTTAAATTATATAGGATAGCATATGATCTCACTTAAATAGTAGCTTTATGATAGTATAAACGTTTAAATGTTCATCTTATCGTAGCGGACTATTTGTAGATAGATCTTTTTGATGCCTAATAAATTTTTTCAAGTCAACAGATTACATCGGTAGTTAAATGTTTATTTAAAAGAGCAGATCACATAAATGTTATAGATACTGACCGATTTAATCTGACATCATTTACTTTAGCCACTTACGTGTAATTAACAGTAAAATCAGCGTATACACATTAACTTGTATTTGTTAATAAGTTTTAATGTATAATAAAGCAATTAAAAATTAATTTGTTTAAACTGTTAATTAACCTCCTTACATTTACCTTTTTATTTCAAGAAGTTAAATTGTTTCTATCATAATAAAATCGCAATAAAAAAAAAATTATTTTGAAGTTTTAAACATTTTTTATTAGACAGTCAAGAAATATAATTTCTCAATAATTCATTCCAAACTTAATAAATTTTGACAGATTGAATTCGCTTCTCGAATTCGCTCATTTAATTTCAAACCACGAGCAGACATTTTCATCGACACTAACCCTAACAATCTCGCGAAACCAGCCATTAAAATAATCAGACCGCATTTCAAAATACAAACTCTAAAAAATAATCCTAAACAGCACGTTCCTCTAACAACCCACATGTCGCCGTCGTTACCTGCATTTCACAACAGCATTAACAAGTCCTAAAAAAAAAAACACCTCCCGTACATCCCACTTACCACGAAAACCACAGCCAAGCCCTCAAAGTAAGCCAGTCCGCGAATATCGAGCACGCGCCGTTTTTTTTCTTCTTTTTGTTTTCGAGCCTCGCGCGCGAAAGGAGAAAGAGGAAAAACGGTATCCGCGTGTAGACAGGAACAGAGCAGTCCGGGGGAGGCCGGCTCATAATTGCGCTTGGGTCCGAAAGATCGCGTATATACAGCACGTGCGCGCCTGCTGTCAGACAGTTATTCGACGAAGGCATTAAGGTGGGGGCAGCGCCGAGCGCGCGCGCGCAGGTGTTGCGAGCAAGTGGCTCAACGAGAATGATTATGGCTACTGTTCGCGGCTTGCGGGGTATATTAGTTGCTAAGTGTGGAAGATGCCGGAGATGGATGCACTGTGATGGTTTATATGGGATGGGAGAGGTGATTTCTGGATTTGAGGATGGGCGTGGGTTGGCCGCAAGCTGATGGGGTGAATTGGTTGGAGAAGGTGGAAAAAAAGGATTTTTTATTTGATTGGGTGAGACCTTTACGAAATGTCCGTACCAAATTTTAATTTTACGAAACTGCGTAAATGTCGATCGCGCAAAGAAACAAGTTTCCTTTTTGCGAATTGGCTTAACAACTTATATTAATCAATTTTAATTATGCGTACGATAAAAATTTTTAATTTAAAAAAAATCCGTTCCTTAAAACCATCTACTTCATTTAAAATCCTTAACGAGCGCCTCTTTAAACCAGAGTAAGAAAAACCTTACCGTTATCTCCAACATTTCGAAAAAAAAAACTCGCTCTCCGGTTTCTAAAAAAAAAAAAAAAAAATCCACACCACCCAGGCTCTAAAAATCCGGAATTTCCACCTTCAGTCATCGGCCTGATTTGCCTGCGTTCCCCTCGTTATCGCTTCCCTATACACACATACATACACATGCATCCCGTCGAAGGAGCTCAGCTAGCGCATCGGCGATGCATGAAAATCGTTACACACGCGCGTTCGCGTGCGGCTCGCTCAGGCCGCTTCGAAAACGGCCGATTTTCTAAAGCCGATCCGCGGCCTTGATTTTTCGCCCCGCGAAGGAAAGTTGCGCGTGTGTACTTTTTCCAATTAAAAGGCTCGCCGATGGATCCCGAGATGCCTCCGGTTTTTGCGTGCTCCGCCTGCGTTTTTTTTTCGCGCGATTAATAATTTATTTGGTTTACGCGGTTCTAGAAATTTAATGCGAAGTTGTTGTTGTAGGTAGGTGCGTGTGATATTGTTATGGGGTATGATGCCTTTTGAAAATTGTAACGCACTCGTTTGGGAGCTTATAGTTTTGCGTACGTAATAGCGCGGTTTTATGAGGGAAGGAGGATCGAGGAGTTTGAGATCGATGAGGATTGCATATGCGAGTGGGTTCGGTTTGTTGCCGCGCGTGATTTGAATGTAAACGCGGGAATTTTAGACTTTGTAATAGTTTTTGGAGTCTGTGTTATGCAGTTGGCTTTGATGTTATTTATGCGCTGAGGCGGGCATTAAAATTTTTAGTGAATAAAAATTTTTGAAGGATTTGCATACCGGTATTTTATAAATTTACTTGATAATTTTTGCTCGGCAGTTAGTGCAAATGTATTTTACCTCTTGTATCTTTTTTCTCGAATGGTTTTTTTATGCAAGTATAAATTTATCGAGGTCGTAGAAAATTAAATAATCTATATGCGTAGCTGGGCTAAGCACCTTAGACTCACTCTACTTGAAATCTATTATATTTTTTCCACGTCATTTAATCAATGATGAGCATAATATGTTTAGTTAAAAAGATAGTATTCGACTTAATTGATAAAGCATTGAATTAGAGCAGAAAAATTCTCCACTATACCAGTGAACATAAATACAATATTTATTATTTTTGAAATAACTAAAAAATTGTTTAATTTAAACAATTTTTATTTTAAAATATTATAAGACAATTTACAATAAAGAGGATATCATTTTACCAGAGCAGTTCTTTACTATAAGATTATGGCTAGTCAATGAACGATAACGATCGATTGTTACAGCCGACGTATTTTGATACCATAAAATTATAGATTCATATCGTCAATCTAAAAATGCATAAATAAACATGTCGATTACTTTATTTGTAATTTCTTAATGCAGCAGTGCATCGCGAGAAAGCCTTTCTACAAACTGATTATGCCCTAAGGCAAATCATAATACATACTAATGACTTAATTATTATTGATTTTTTATGATAATATTTGTAAATATTTTGAATTTCTTTTACTAATATTTCTTTTCATGCTGATTACCATATGATCTTGAAAAAAAAAACATGTTGAAGAGTAGGAAAGTAAGATCAAAGTTTTTTTTCAGGTCAGTATGCTAGCATTAAATTCATGAGATTGATGATATTACGGTGAAACGATGAAATTTCCCGATTAAAGCATATAAAAGATTACTTTTACTATTAAAGTATATATATTAATCAGAAAAAATTGACTTTTCACTAATTTTAAAATAGATAAAAGTATGAAAATGTTAAATTGCAACAAAACTCTTACAAAATGTAGTAAAAAAATCATTTTGTTCACATGAAACAAATTATTTAAACGTACTATCTAAAACCGAAAGCGGGGAGAACCACTTATTCTACATGCAAATGCATCTTAATATTGCATGCATGTGCACGTAGAAAACAGTGATTTTTCTCGTAAAATAAGTGTTTTTTCACTCGTTTAGATTTACATAGTACTGATATAGTAACATCAAAACAAATCGTTTTCCTCAAAATCGTTTTCCCTAATACTTCTCAAAATTAATCACTGATCCAGCGCATTGATTATTCACCGCTAAATTATCCCAACCCAAATCCAACCCATCAGCCGCATCCAAATCAAGTCGTCAAAGTAAAAAATCCGACAACTAACCCACCTCTCTCCGAATAAAATTAAAACTTTCCCGAAAAGTCCCATTTCCCTATCATCTCCATAACGACATCTTCATCGTCCCGAAAAAAGCCTACCTTACCGCGACCCAGAAAAAAGCCCGAAATTTCGAAAGCCTCGCGCCTGAATAAAAAAAAAATCCCTCTCCGCCATATCTCATCCCGACCTTGATTCAGATGCGCGGCTATGCGCATACACTTCCGGGACGATCGGAAAAGCAAAAGGCCGCACTTACCGCGATCCAAACTCCGTGACGGCGCGCATGGCACGCGCTCAGCAGGTAGTCTCTATATCCTTGCGTTAGCTCCTCGTTTGACTTTGCGAACTTTACGTTTGAGGACGATGACGGTGTGAGGAGGAAAAAATGGAGCTTTACGCGCTCGGAGTGGATTAACCTACTGAAGAGTCCGGCGATGCAGGAGAGAGAAACTTGTTTTAATCGGCTTTCTGGCTGGCTTCCTGCTTCGTCCTCTTCTGCAATCTATATGATAAGCAGAAATCGCGCTGCGGGTGCTCCCCGTAGTTTTCCCTGCAAGGTCCGCTGGCCATGTTTCTCTTCTCGTGCTCTCGATGTGGGTGATAAAAGTTTCTATTGTGGAGGTGGGTGGGCTTTTCGAACAGTGAATTTATGTAGTTTTTTGTTTGAGTTAATGCGCACGCGAGTGAGAAAATTCAATTGTATCTAGTCATGTTTCTTTAAATCGTAAGTATAGTCTGTTGTCGGAACTATTAGTTCGGAACGTACTCTTGTTTGATTGACATACAATCTTCCTTCTCGTTAACTCAAATACATAAAATTTGCACCAATTTCCACTTAGCAGCACCGCGTCTCTTTCTACTTTTACAATTCATCATCCAAAAAACAAAACCATAACAATTCCACCCACACAACACCCTCACTCTCCTCCACCCTATACCGCACCGACAATCCTCTCTTCGTCCACTTATCACTTGGTCAACCCAACAATCACAATCCGCACTCCTCGATCCCCCCTTAACCACCTCGATCACTCATCCTCCAATCCACTTCACTCTCCACCAGAAAAAACCAAAAAAAAAAAAAAGAATCTCGATCAGCTCTCACCTCCAGCTTCCTGCGCCTCGGAAGCAAAAAGAGCGACTAAGCACTCGTGTCGGATGCTGCAGAGCGCGCGAGTGCCGCGATGCGTCGCAGGTGGAGGGAAGCTCGCGTCTGTGTGCTTGCCGGCTACTCGCGGAGAAGATCAGCAGCAGCAGCAGTGGTATAGGTATATACACATCGGAGAGAGCGCAGCGCGCTTCCGCGCGTCTTAACGGTATTGTACGTGTTCGCGCGAGTACTGTTACGCGCTCGCGCCGGCCGACCATGCATGAGGCGGCTTCTCTTCGTTTCGAGGATTCAACGCGCGCTCGCGCAGACGCTTCCTTCCTTTCTTCGCGAGAGAGGCTTTTCTCCTCTCCAGTGGGAGGCGAGAGAGGCTTTTTTTTCTGGGAGGTGGAGAGAGGTGGGGTTTGGGGATCGCGGGATGGGGGAGAGAGGATGATTTCGATTTTAGCGAGCGAGAGGGAATCGAGGAGTGAGAGTTGAGGTGAGGGAGGGGTGGTTGAAGAGATGGATGGAGGGATGGGTTTAGGGTTTTCGTGAGGGTCGTTTGGGATGGTTGTGTGAAGGTTTAGTTACATCTGAAAAATTATGAGGGAGAGTGGAATGTGGGTGAGGGATTGATTGTTGTATAGAATGGAGGACTGGTAGGATAAGCTGTCTTGTCGACAAATTATTTCTTACGTTTCTCAGATTTTGAGTCATAAACGTAACATGACAGACCTATCATTAAGATTATCCTTTCATCGTAATCAAGACAATGTGAGGCACTCGTTACTTTTATTACACCGACCTAAATGAAAGACTGCGTAGAGCAAACATAAAACAAAGCGAATAAAACTATATTTTAAAAATCAAAATAAATTTCCGAAAATTCATTAAAAAAAAATTACGATTGATAATGAAGAAAATCACTGACTGAATATAAAATTCACATCACATCAGCGAGCGACTTTTTTCAACGAACCATTCCATTTTGGCAAGTTGCTCTCAAATTGCCAGGTACACAAAAAAGTCAAGAATAAGCAGCGCCGTCCAACTAGTAAAGCAGGAGTAACCTATATGTGCAACCTAGCAGCAACATGTTTACGAGTACGTCCAGTCGTCTGGGTTAGCCGACCTGACCCTCGATGAATGGAAGATAAGATCTGCACTTTGTACCTCTTCCGCTCTGGTCTAGTTCTGCTGTAGGGTCTTCTGATTTTTAATACTGTCTTCTTCTTTCAGTCCGGCTCTATGAATTTTAAAAAGTTACGCTTGATAATGATATGCAATGGTAACGAACGTACAGCTGGTCTTATTGTGGGATTCGTGGCAGGAGTTGCAGGTAATAAAGCAGTTTAAAATAAAAATTACAGATTTGATGCGATTTGTTCTATTTGTTTCAGTAAACTTTTTTTATTAAATAATTATTTCGAGCATATGTGTGGACCAATAAAAGGCAATGTACAAAGAATTAGAATAAAATAAAATATTTTATTTAGTGTCAGTTAACATCCGTTAAGTTTGGTATTTCATTTTGTATTTATGTATTCTTTTGTGTCTTCTTGAATTGAATTTTGAGTATACTTTTACAGATTTTTTACAAAGTCATAGTATTTCTAGCTAGGTTGCTTATTAATAATTAAAAATAAATAGAAGTCTAAATTATACTGATATATAAGAATACTATACTGAGATTAGAAATGTAAAATAATCGCCTTCATACTCTTTGAACTCAACTCTTTTAAGCTAAATTGATTAAACAATTTATTTACTATTTATACCAATAAACTCGGACTTAGGTAATATGAAAATACGGCAGAAAAGCTGTTTAAAGCTATATTTATCACTTGCCAACTATTCTAAATTAATCATACGTAACTGTTGATACGATGGGTTTACGGTTTTGCATGCGATGAGTGCATTCTTGAATTGCAGCAACGCTAAGTTACGGTTATTTTTATGTTCATCTTAATATAGGAGACTTCAAACTCGAAGTTGTATAATTACTTGAAACAGTTAAGGGTGGAATGAGACCAAACTGGTTTAGAGCAGGAGGAATTGCTGCAAAATACATTCAAAGAATACTAAAATCGTCAATAAACTCGCCTGCGTACGAAGCCATTTTTTCTTCAGACAGCAACGAGAATATGCGACATAAATTTATCAAAGACACTAAAACCCGCAATAAACATTTTATTGAAAACATCATAAAGTCACAAACGATCTAAGCCAACCCGACTACAAACGGTACGCAAACCTACTCCTAATAACCCCAAAGCCTCGCCAATCCAACCACCTAATCAAAACTCTCCCCACTCCCAACCCTAATAACACCCCCGAAGACAAAACACCATCAGACCCAACACTCCCATATACCTACCTCCACTCCGTCATTCCCTCATATCGCTCCCGGGAGGTCAAGGCGAGCCGCCAGCGCAGGAAATCTCAGCCCGCCCACGCACACCAGAGTACCCCGCCCTTCCAGCTCGCTATCCCCTCGCAACGAAATTTCAATTGCACCTTGGCTCTCGCGCGCAATTACGCCTTTTTCGAATAGCTATCCCGTGCGCCGGCATGTAAGCATGTCACGGTCGCGCGAGCTGAAATGCCTCGGCGCGAGATGAAGTGTAATGGCAAGCGGCGAGCACAATGGTCTTGTACCGGGAAATGTATAGGAGAGAGTACGGGAGCAATTTTTTTTCTTTTTTGTTGGGAGGTAGTTTGATGTACGCGATGCGATCGCGGGAGCGTTTAGTGGACTAATTGTTGTCCATTAGAATGAGTAATGGCGGTAGCGAGCTGCTTTAATGCGGATTTTTTTGATAACGAGAATGGGTTTGTGCTCTGGCTGTTATTGTTATGTTGGAGTTATGTGAGTTTTGTATGGTCTGGTGTTATGGTGGCATTCAGGATTCTGAATAAGCGCGGATAAAAGGCTTTTTTTTTGAGAAATGAGTAATGGTCGGGCGGGTTGTTAATTAGAAGTTTTTCAGTTTATGATTCGAGATTGTAAAGTTTTACGGTGGAAACTCGCGTGACGCAAGTAGTTTTCTCGATATGCTCGGTAGAAACTTTAATTGCTTTAGATTCAGAGTGACGGGATGTAAAAGTTCGTTTTAATGCAATTAACATGTTGTAGTTTATAACAATCATCTTTGCAAAATGAAAATATATAATTACTACTCTCATTAGAAATTTTAGAATAACAATAAGCTGATTTGCAAATTTGCACGAAACAATTGTAGTTGCAATCTACATACTTGGACACGAATATATAAATGGAAAAAATTCCATCTCGCAAATAAAATTCATAACACCTGCGTTATACACACAATCTACGCCAAAACTATTAATTTCACTTCTCAGCAACAACAATTTTCCCATTTTCGCCCATTACTCGTAACGATAGCGTTACACACCTAATACGCCCTGTTTTTGCGCAATCCACGTGTACGTATACGGTAACAGCGATATCGCAGTTTCACGTCCATCCTTCAAGAAAAAGCCAGCCATCCGCGGCCGTTACTTCATTAATAGCCCACAACGCGCGCGCAATCCTCCAGAGAGAAATGTCCCCGTTCCCGCTGATTTCTTGTCCGCATCTGGAAATGGCGAAAACACTCCGGACTGGATGACTATGTATATATATACATTTCTTGCATTTGTGTATTATACCCAAGTTTTTCGAAACGACGCAAGTCTGGGACTGAGAATCGTGTTCGGTCTGTCGTGTGCAAACGTTTAATTCGCTGTTTTCGCTCGTTGATTATAATTTATATCATTAGGGGAGTTTCTTGGGAATATTCGCGCGGAACGCGGAGAGATGATGGAAATAGATATAGTCTGGCTGGGGCCTGTGAAATGTTAGTCTGCTGGGTGTATATGGTGAAAACGGGATTAAGTTGCTGGACGAGCTGTAATTAGATTTATGTCATAATTGAGATGAATTTTTTTCGAAGTTTTTATTTTTGAGTGTCAACGTGTACTATTATGGTAAAAAATTGTAGTCCGGCCGAGACGTATTACGAGAAATTGTTGACAACATTTTGCTGACGGTCTTGTATCGTCTGGATCGTGAAAAAATTGTTACATTTCAAGTTTTTACATAAAATGTACGTAATAATAAAACTTTTTTCAAGCATTGATCATTTATGTTTCAATGCATCCATAATCGTTACACCTCGTAATAAAGGAAACATTTCGACAATAGCCGAGAACTTAAGCAGAGCAATAACCATTCAGCAAACCAATTTCGGTTGCATAATTCACCGAGCGTAAAAATTTTAAGCATCTCGTGCTCTACTTTTTTCTACACAATTGTATAACGATTTTTTACAAAGAAAAATCAGCATATCACCGCTCTAATCGCCACGGCTGTTTGCTAAAGCGCACATAAAAAAAGTGAGGCGACGCGCAAATTTAGACAAAAAGTGCGATCGCGCATCGAAACGTGCTTCCTGTTCTGATATTTAAATTTCAATCCTGAGGACTGAATCTATCTGTTTTAGATTAGGTTTTTGAACTCCCTCAAGCGCTAATGCATCCGATTAATGGAGGGCCAACAATAGTGTCTGATTACACAGTTCGGCGAGTATGCGTTGCAGCGTTTATAGTGGAAATAATAAACGAGGTGTTTCGGCTTAAAAAGGTGTGTGGACCTTTGTTTCAGAGGAGTGGTTTTGTTCTATGAAATTTTACTTTTACTTTTGGAATGATGGATTACACATATTCTTCGTGTAATTCTTTTGAGATAAGAATTATTTACGTTAAATTAATACCTATATATACGATTGATTTATTAAAAAGATAAGTTTTTTACTGTAATTGGTGACAAGCAAGTTAAGTATTTTCTATTATGAGATTTATAAAGATAAAACAGAGCTAAATATAACAACCCATATTTCATGCTTTCGTCACCTCTGGATAATCCTAAAAATGCTTTTGATATAAATCTCGTTTATTATGCAATGCACTCGTGATAGTTGAGCCTCCAGCCATTACGTGAGAAAAACCAGCAATGATTTCTTGTATACGGAGAATTCCAAACATTTTTCTAATCACAGAGTCATTAAATTTCAGGTCCAGAAAAGTACGAAAATTCTTTTTGAGACTTGTTTTTGCAGCAATTGCCAATAACAGCAATAAATTCTGAAGCATCACCTGAAATTCAAAAATTCTCTAACTTAAACGAGATTTTTTTACCAAATGTATCACGCCAATCCTTTTGAAAAACATACATCTATTATCCCTAGATTCTATAAACAAACTCGCAACCTCAAACACCTCCAACCGTTATCTCAAAATGAAAAACCCCCGTCAACCTGTAAATCCAATCAGCCCCCATCCCATAAATACCATCCATATAAAAGATTCAAATTCGCAATAAAGCTTTCAGCACCGTTACAGGCGTCATCAATGTCAGCCGGCCCATCAAAAGGTAAGTTCATCGGCCTCCCATCTCCTCGACAATGTATAGACGCATATACACACAGGCTGTCATCGCTCACTGCTCGGCTTGCAATTACAAGCCTGCGCCTCAGAAACGAATCGTTAACTCAGCTGTGCGCGAGCTGGCGCGCGCATAAAACGGCCGGATTGGCATAGGTGCATTGTGTGTAGCGGCTCGAAGCGGCAGGTGTTACGCGTTACCCCAGTGGAGAGGACCGTTTCAGAGAAGCCGGAAGGACCTCGAACACCTGTTACGTACGCGACAACCGAGATTAAAAGGCAGCGCGGCTTTTTGCGAGCATTTTTTTTTTAAGGAGCTGCAACGAGATGGTATTAGCGGTATTAACTAGGTTGCTGGTGATGGGAGGTGTGAATTGAATAAAATGTGGAGTAATGGGATCTTTTTGTGGTTGGAAAATTGGATGGAATTTTTTTGTGGCTGTGATAATTGATGAGATAATTAGGGGTTTGTGTGAATGTGGGGGTTTATGCGGTTTCGCGAGAGTGCGCTTGAGTTTAATGGACTTTTTCAAGGATAATGTTTTGTTTCATTAGAAAAGTTTAATGAGCTTTGGAACTAATGAGGAGGAAATGCATTTTTGTAATTTGCACACAAACTACCTGCTAATTTTTTTCAGATTTTCAATGTATTAAGCGAATGGCAGACTTTTGTATTAAGGCGAAGGAAATGAGATATATAATTTTAGAAAAATGTACATTTGCGTTCAAAGCATGGCTGTTATTATAAATTTGTTAACACAAATGTTATATTTTATTCATTGGAAACTTTTTTTCATTTAAAACTTACTTTTAAATAAAACTGAGCATTTATCATAATTTTTAATAATTACCAGATGTGAATCAATTACGTTTTTTATTCCATCATAAAATCACCGTTCTAGATGTATAACATTCTAATGGCAATTCAATGTAAAAAGTAAGACGATGACGCAGTGATAATTACATAAATGCTGAGTAATTAATTAGTCAACTAATCAATTATCTGCAGCATAAGTACTTAACAAGAATGGTATTCTTTTCTTTCTGAAAACGAAAAGATGCTTTAATTATACTTATTGTACTAAATAGTAATATACTAAATAGTAATAAAAGTAGTAAAATTTAAATTTTGTAAAAAAAATGCAAAAATTCTTATTTGATTATTAACACGAAATATTTTTGTGACAGTTAAAAACTGTTCATTAGTTTATTAATGTATCGAAAAGTCAATAAGTTATTCCGTTTCGCACTAATGCTAATTGATTCTTTTAAAGTATAAATATTATATTTTTTCAATACCGATCTTATATATAAAAGCTAATTTGTTAATTTGGTAACTATTCTTCAACCTTCTGTATTTACGTTAAACTTTTTTTAGTGATTAAAATGAGTTTTTATTAAATTGGTATCCTAAGGCAGCTGGCCACGCGCTGCTCCGTACCACCAAGGGGCACTTAATGATTTTGTTTAAAATGAATATTTTAAAGTCACGTTAAAAATGTTGCTATCATTATATAATTCTTTTAACTAATAAAGAGAAATCCCTACCTCCGGCACACCAATTTTAAGGAAACTTTAAGGTTTTACAGTGACGGCTTTTTAAGGCGAATAAAATTGAAACCACATACCAGAAATCAACCTACAATGTTAATTAACCCTTCCAATCAAACCGGTAACACACAACCTAATCAGCATCAGCTCAATCAAATCCATATAATTGGCCCCATTCCCAATCGCCGCAAATCCCGCGAAAAAATCAAATTCCACGCACGAATTTCCCATTCCAATTTTCTCTCGCGATTCCAGGAATATCTACGAGCGAACGAAAAATTACCGCTGCGCGCATTACACAGTCTGATTCGTTCGAAAAGGAACGTCTTATCGGCCAACTGTCGCTCGTGACGCAACGAATGTCCTACTATATGAACGCTACTCGCTTCCATTTATATGACACTGAACTCGTTCTCGAAGGCGTCAATCATATTTCGCCGCGACCGATTTTTTTGAAGATTGATTGAATTATAGCGAGTGCGTGACCTTTGATATGATCTTTGTCATTTATTTTAAATGATAGTTTTCTATTGATCTTGTTGATGTTGTCAAGTATGATTAAGGATTGGAATACAAAATTACTTGATGATGAATAATATTGTACATGTTGCGTTTTAGGAACATGGAGTTTTACAATTTAAAGATCTAGATATAAAATGTGTTTAAGAAATTAAAAGTACTAACAAAAAAACTATGATGTTTGCAAAATATCCATTCTTTGAGATGAAAAGTATAGATAATTATTAAAGAATTTACGATCTGATCGTTAAACAAAGACACGTTCATTATCAATATAATAAAATTACTAGTACCGGTCAGTGCACTTATTTCTATTTTAATAATTCATGCATGGAAATGTTTCTACACAAATGCTTTCTTAACTAGCGAATAATGAAAACGCTTTACTCGTGTATAATAATACAATCTTGCAAGAAAGCTTTGTGAGTCACTTTTTTTCAACATTACACCTATATATGCTTTGACCGAGATTTACTTTTAATTGCATTTTTATTGCTCTTTACCTAATTTAATTTATTCGAAATCGTGGGATAACAAAGGCGCCTTTAGCGCTGTTCTCTAGATATAGACTCCTACGTAATCTTGCACAACGATCGATATTGGTAATTCAGTGAAAAACACGCAGATATCGAAACATAAAAAATAACGATACATAATTAAAAAATATCTTTGTACGCAAGCTAGTATTTCTTAAATTAAAAAAGTAATAATTTTTTTATATTCGTGTTAATTTTCTTGTGAATTTTCAGACTTTTCTTTTAAAGACGCAGTTTCCATTTTAGTGCATCATACATTTTTTTAAGAAAGCTAAAACGGCTTACGCAAAAAGAAGTATTCTCAGAACTCGATTTTTTTTCCGGCAGCGCCCACATTAAAATAATAGCCAAGAATATTACACTACAATTGTCTATCAGTACGATAAAAGCAAAAGAATGTATAGAGCTAGCAACGCGATCCCAGTGAGCCGTTTCGGTTTTATTAGCTCCTAAAACGCGCGCGTGTGAGCGCGCGAAAAATTAAAGCGCAGTTATACAACGGGCGTAGCTAGCGAGGAATAAACGCAAGTCACTTCTCTTTTGGAATCAAATTTCACTCTACCCCAGATACCTGCTCGTTTCGATTGCACTTTTCATAGCGCATATTCCGTGAATAAAACGCGCGTGCATTCGTTAAAAAAAGTCTCACACTCTTTTTCGAATTTCAGACTCAGGCGGTTTGTTTGATTCTTAGATGGGGTGATAAAGACACATAAGATTATTTTATTTATTTCTTCTAATTTGTTTGTGTGTTATTTTTATTTTCCATTTAAAGCTTAAAATTAAAGACAGTTCAGAAAATGTAACAATAGAAAAGAAAAAATTATAAAATTATAAAAATATTATAATTACAAGTAAGACACTAAAATAAAGAAAATTAGAGAAATATTATTGAAGGAATATCGTAAAAATATTGTAATGATATTGTCCAATATTCCTACTTCTTCGTAATATTCCTTCAACATTTTCACAATATTAC